>KK112450.1:1662577-1697513 GCA_000611955.2 Stegodyphus mimosarum | reverse complement strand
AATGAAAACAAGCTAAACCAAGACAGCGACTTCATTTTGCAAAAGAAGCCAACTAGTTCAGCTTCTATCGTCTACAACTGAAAGAGTCAGAATTCCCCTCCTCCCCGCAAACCCAAAAATATCGCCTTCCTAGAGACAGACGACATGGTCAAGATGGAAATATCAACGATACCTAATACTAGTACTCAGCCAAAACAGGAATTACTCCCAATCTTTTGCTTCAGACCTGACATTGCACGGAAAGACATACTAACATAATACACTTTTCACTGTTCATAAAACCTTTGATTTTTGTGAGAAGACTTAAGCAAGATTTCATATGATTGGATTTGAAAGTAATAACAAACCAGAGATCAAGTAATCAGCTGCCTTCAAAAATCGAAAACCTAACATAACATCCAAACTTATAGAAAGGATTAACCCTTGAAAGTTACAATCCGTGAATCCTGAACACAGAGAAAAGGCTATCATCAGTGCACTTACTGCGTGGATCAGTTTTGTGAAGAAAGTGAAGCAATTTATGAGAAGTTATTTGGCGAGGGAGTTAATGGAAAACTTCGTAGAGCTTCTGAGAATCGATGAAGGAACAAACATCTTTGCAGGGTAATGACTTCTCATATTGGCGAGAGGGGTAAAATCCTACGAAGCTGGGTAATTTTCAATGCCATACAACTGATGGATACAGGCGAATTTGGTGTTCTAATACCCCAAGATTTCTCAAGTGTCGAAAAAGTATTTAATATATACTTTTAGATCATTTTTTAAAAAAGGATAAACCTACCTGCTATCGATGCCAGAAGGATCACCCCAAGAATTCTGTGGATAAGAAAAACTGCCACAAACAGTAAAAACCCCAACGACCTCTAAAAAAATTAGACGTTTCTGAACTCTAAAATAGAAATCCGAAGAAAGAATTGTAAGAAAATATGGAATTTTACGTTTGCAGCTCCTTTCAGCGAAGACCGAAAGGCACAGGAACCACCTCCCTAACGGATTCTCCAGCGGAAGACATCTTCAAACAAATGATGGACTCAATGATTGATTGTTCTTCAAGGAGATGTTTAAAGTAATTGATGAATGATAAAAGATCACAGAAAGCTTAAAAGCCCTCCTTTTTGCCTGCCTTCACATTGTAATTGGAAACATGTCCGATTAACAACCGGAAGGTCCGGTGTAGGAGCCCCAGCAAGGGCAGATTTCTTTACTTTCCTGCCTCAAAAAAAGTTCTAAATGACTCTACAGTGGTTCCCGAGCTAGAAGCGGTTGGACGATAATTTGTCACCAAGAGGGTTTGGCGATTGGGTCCTCTTCTTTCCATTCGCGGTTTCAGTGAGGAATAATGTAAGGTATTTTCTCACTTCTTACCACGTGGCTTTGCAGTGTAACTGGAAGCCTGTTCAGCTAGCGTGTAGGAAGTTCAGAGTTCGAATCCTGGTGAGGACGTTACACATTTTTCATGCTTTCTGCTTAGACAAACTTAATGGTCTCTACAGGATAGGGAAAAATAGCCGCGAAGATAATCAATTTATTAGGAAATTTATTATTATTTAAAGGATTTTCAGTTTCTCCTGAGACAGATGAATTTTGCGAAGCTTTCTACTACACCCTCAGATTCATACAGCTGTCTTTACAAATGTCTACGCAGATGTTCCTCTCCTCCCATGAGGCATAAGCCTGAACTTTTAATCACAGATAGAACTTTCTGTAATGGAGTTCTTAATTTTGTTGCAGTATGTGTGGTTTTCATAACACAGTCATCTGAGTTGCTATCAGTACAACATAAAATATCGCACTGAAACTAGCTTTAACCGAAGTATTCTATGTGCTGGCCAACTTCTCTCCTCACAGATATGTGCGGGTCATGGATATCATCACAAGTAGAAGAAAGCTGCTTAGTTGTTGCTGTTAATGTGGTTTTCAGTCTCTCTTGTCTGGCCAATGCACTCGAATCTCCGCATTTTGCCTTTTAAGGCAAACAACTAACTACTGGACAGCTAAACATTTAAGTACTGGCCCCAGAATCACTAGATTGTCATGTCGTTCTGTCGTCTAGATGTACAAGTCCATGGGTCGGGCAACAAACCTATTGAGTCAATTGGCTACTTTCATATCAATAGCATTCTCTATGTTCGCATGTGCTCAAATCCAGCTCCAAGGCATGCTTAAATTTCGTAGATAATCATTTTTTCTGTACTACTGTTGCTGTTTTCTTGTATTCGTAATTAGTACTTGATAATATACGCGAATTTTCTACGCGCTGCTCATGGCACTAATTAATCTTTATTCTTGTTTTTTAATCATTTTACGAGGTTTGCCTTGATCTGGTAAAAGTTAATCAGTCAAAAGCTCCTAATAGACGTGAAGCGAATTATCGATATAGATAAAAATAAACCACAAAGTCAGGGGAAAATTTAAAAAATCTTTTTGTTTAAACAAAACATAAACGCCCTTTCTTGTGCTAACAAAATCCTCCCCAGTTATGCAACTAAAGGAACAGTTAAATTAATTAAAAACATAGAATAGTAGTCAAAGACTGCATAATTTAAATCTTACTCTAAGCTGTCTCAGTAACTCTACTGGTATAACAATTTCAAATGTCGATAGAGATAACGAATAGCCGAATAATTAAAACTTGTCAGAGCGCTGTCCAGGGCGAAAGAAAAAGAGGGGCTGGTTCATCCCTTTGACAGGAACGATGCCGACACGAACCTTGTTGGGGAGCAATGCCACGTCACTAGATTCCTCACATGGACTTTATAAGAGGCCCTTTCTTATAAGGTTTTATAAAGGTACACTCTTTTCTTATAAGGTCTATGGTTCCTCACCTCGCCTACTGACTAGAGTGTCACAGTGCGAAAGATCTTTTCTTCTTAGATTCTTTGAAAGAGGTTTCTTTTTCTTGAAAATTATAGCTGAGGATGTTTTTAAAATGAATTAGCGTTCATAAAGTGTTTGTAACGGGAAAATTTAAAAAAAATGGGACCCTGTACAACAATTAGAACAATGTTATACAATGTTATACAAATCTAATACATATCGTTAAGTCGCGCTTTCGAGACCTGAAAACCACAAGTTGAATTTCGTCAATCAACGCAGTAGAGCGGGAGATATAGAAATGCCCCATTCCCCCTCCCGCAGTGTACACTGTAATCGCCCATACATTAAAAAAAAAAAAAAAAAGCACTTTTTTAAATGCTATTTTAACACTTTTTTGTTTATATAATTTTGCCTTCAAACAAAAAGCACTAATATGAATATTCGATCTTTTAAAGCCAAATTCATCATCAAGTAATTAGCGCCCCTGATGGTCTGTTTATGTCACATTCAGAACGGGATAACAAAGAAAACATTTAACTTTTAACTGCTTTGGTAACTTTACTAATCGAAAAGATAAGCGGAATTTTGTTCGTTTATTACTCCAGTGACGTTCAATTCGCAAAATAAATCGTTTCAGTGTTTACTTATATTCTTATGCATAGTGATTAAGTATTTCTCTTAATTAATTTGATTTTTTGGTGGAGAACAGTAAGATTCTTTTAGTACCTGAACCAGGTCTTTCAGATGTCCCACTCTTTAGGACCACGTAGTTTTCTTTTTTTTTTTTTTTAAATTTAATTTCCCCCTACTTTTAAAATTAATTTGTAAGGAAATAAAGAATTTTTATTGAGCAAATGTTAATGATTACGAATTTTTAAGTCTATATAGAGGCAGAAATATTTTTTTGTAAAATTAATTTGAATGCATAAATAATTAGAATTACTTTGGAATCAAGTAGTAAGTTGCAATGAAATTGAAATTTAGCATTCAGTCATGAAATATACCCTGTGTATATTATTAGATTTGCAATTTTTAGAAATTTTTGCATATCTTGGGACATTTTAATTTTAATGCATATAGAAATGCAGAAAATAATTAATTTAATAAATTCGAAGCAATTTTAAGAGCACTAATAAAAAAGAATCGCCATCAGTTTAGGAATATGGAAAATTTGATGACATTATAACTTAGAAACAATTTTCGAATCCGTGTGAAGGAAATAAAGTATGATATCCGAAGAGCAGTAGATAAAAGTCTTGCAAGTAAAACGTGGTACTGTTCGCCTGGTAAACAGGATTCATTCAAAATTAGAAATCCTGGAAAATCTCTGGCCGAGTTGTTTCAGAGCTAATTTAAGTAACATTTTTGGTCGTGGGAAGCGGGTGAACTTTCTATTTTCTATTCGTGCGTCTAAGTTAATGCCAGAGGATGAAACATAGATGAATTAAAAATAATAATGACAAAGAATTAAATAATATTTTAAATATTCAGCAAATTATTATGTCTAAATATTATTAAAAAGTTTAATGAAAGTGCTGATACATTTCTAAAAAATGAGAATTAGATTGAGATTCTGCCAAAGCTTTTTCCCCACTACTGCTCAGAAGATCTCCCAAGTTCTGAATGTTGATGCAGCTGGTTGTTCACCGAGCAGCTTTCGAATCGTCTGCTGTTCCGTGTATCACTGTTTACCCCCAAACAAATAATTCGAAATAAATAATAATAAAAGTATAATATTATTATATAATGATAGCACAATTTTATTTCTTATTAAATAAATATAAAGAAGAATACATAAGTTTCATTTAGATATAATTGATTTTGATTAGTTTAGTTATTCATATTATCGAGTAGGGACAATGAACGCTAGGTGGAGCCGCTATCGCAATGGCCCAATGGTAGACGCTCGGTTTTTCTATGTAGTTGTGACGTATAGAGGTCTGTCCTAGAGTAGAAGAGCGACTGCTGCATCGAGAGGGCCGAGTCCAATCACATCCGCGGCCGTGACAGATCAATTTATGTTTCTATGGTAACAAGGTCGGTGTGGTCCTGAATGTCTTGACAGGTGTGTGCCGTTTAAGTTTACAGCATGTACGCGAAAGGAAAAGGCTCTACAGTACCATCAGATGCTCAAGCCAGAGAAAAGTAAGTCTAAGAAAAAGAAATCTTAGTGCATTTATACTGTGGAATATTTTGCCCCTCTTTCCGTGGTAAAAATCGAGAGCGGAAAAATTCTACCTTCCACGTTGCGGTTACAATTGTGACATCGCGTGTTCTAAATTATGTGCGTTATGGATATTATTTTGCGCTGATGAAGAGTTTCGAGTGTTAACGTGTATTGAGCATAATATATTGCGATTTGTTTCTGCCGATGTGACAGCTACACTGTCTCGCTAGAAGTGCACACGTTCCGCTGTCAGGGTAGTATCTCTAATAGCGGGAAGTGTGCATGTCCCAATTCGAGGCATATGGCCGGGGCCGTTCCATGTTGTGTTTGAGGGGTGGCACGTTGCTATATTTTCAAGTTTTGTTTATACCCAAAATCAGATTTTGATTTGTTTAATTTTTTATAGGTTAGCGTTATATGTTTACGAATATTTACTTCACGTTGGAGCACAGAAAGCTGCACAGACATTCCTTTCAGAAGTAAGTAATATTTTCTTTTTGTTGTGTAATAAAAATGTTCTTCCCTATTTCCAGGAGCGGCTGATTCATTAGTTGCGCCTGGAAATGATTATGTATGTACTCATGCTGCTTGCTTTTTATCAGAAAACAACTGTAATACATTTAAATTTTTTTATGTTGATGAATCGAATATTTTTCTAAAAGTACTTCGGAACCAGAAGTAATATTTTTTTCCCTTAATGATGCGTAATCATTGAGTTTTTTAAATTTTATTTTTATAAAATTAAAATTGAAAAATAAATTTTAGAAAGCAATGATATTATTATAATAAATTTTATAATTTCGTTATTTAGGTTTTACTAAAAAATATTTAAAATTATATGGACCAGTTTTTTTTTTTTTGTGTGTGTGTTTTTGAAAATTTTATTTTTTACTTTCAAATTTTAAAAAAATGTCATTTATGCAGGTATATGCTACCAGTTGAATGTTTCAAATAAAAATAAAGTCATTTTTCCAGGTGTATGTTACCTGTTGAATGTTATACATAGATATATGCAAATGAATTGAGATCGGAAAGTAGGAAAAGTGTGTTCAGTAATAAAATTGCTATGCCATTCATTTAAAAATTACAATTATTGTGCTATGTAATGCATTTTTGTTTTTTTTTTTCCCCTACTGTAAATTTGGCTGATTTTATTTTTGAGCGTTTTGATGTTCATTTCAGTTCAAGTGTAAAAATAGTTGTTTCCATATCGGAAATTTTTAGTACTTATCCGTTATCCCAACTGGATTCAGAAATGCATGTTGTATGCGTGTATGGATGTATATGGTCATGTATGCATGTATGTAAGTGAATACTCATGTGATGTGTGTGTATACACATATATGCACATGAGCACATGCATACACACGTGCATACATTTCTCAATTCAGTCCTGATGACAGAAGAGTACCAAATTTTCTTTAAAAACACAAATGTAAATGATGCCTAAAATGAGCAGATTTTTCGAGAAACAGTCCAATACAACATAATTTTGTTGAATTGAGAGAATTAACATCACAGTTCTTATTCCATCAGCATTTCATTACAAAAAAAAATTTTTTTTAATACTGGGAAATATAATGTTGCCTGATACTTTATATAATTCAAGTACTGCATTTCATGTTTTTATAAATTTCACAGTGTTGATGTGTAGTTTATGTATTCAATTGCCTGCATATTATTTATCGTCAAAGTACACACTTGTTTCTAATAAACATTGTGCAACATTTATATTGCAGATATGGGGAGGGAGGGAGTCTGTAAAGCTTTTCGGTCTGTATAGCTTCATTAATAGTTTTATTCCAGAGTGTTGTTTCATTTCTTTTCTTTTTCATTTTTCAAAACAAATTTAAAGGTGCTTCTGAAGTGATGCATTTGAAATTCTGTAAATTATTTAGTTATATGTCTATTTTTAACTATGTTGGAAAAAAAACTCAGAGATTCCTTCACAATCCCACTATTGTTAACTTTACAAGGCGCATGAAATCTGCATCTGGAAATCGCTGTTATTTTATTACTGAATCTCTCGTTGTTTAGATTCATAAAAGCATCTGTCTTTATATGAAATGGCATTAGCAGAATTTCTGTTAGATATGTACAGATTACAAGACTTATCCTGTAGTGGGACTGCGCAATAAAATCTGGGACATGTAGTATTAGTTAACTCTTGGTGTATAAAGAATATCAATGTTTTGTAATACTTACTTTGTCAATATTTATTTTTAATCACATTGATCGTTGTGCATGTATTTCAGTAGAAAAATATTCCTTGTATAATTTTCATATTGTATTCATTTTTTTCATGGGGAAATATGCCATATTCCGTACTATTCAGTAAATTATAGAGTGATACCTTGGCATATATCATTAATTCATTCTAGATCTTTGAATGTATATCAAATGACCTTTTCCAGTAAGAAATAAAGGCAAAATAATTAATTCATTTTTATAAAAAAATCCTATTGTTATCAATATAACACTGTTTCATACTAATATATATGCAGTCGGTGAAATATATTCTATACATGAATGTTTTTCTGCCACCCATATTGATAGTAATTCAGCATGCTGTAGCATCTCTGATTTTTATTTGACAGCTTATTTAATATCGTCTTTGTTTTTCACAGCTGTAGACACTACCGTACTTGGCATATAATGTGCAATAGCTCCTTTACCCCAGGGGTCGACGTAGAAAACTCTGCAAAGTTATTATCTCTGTACCTAGGCAGTCTCGGCCATGCCGGTATACAAATTATGAACCTGATAGTTCGGGAGGCCCCGGAATGATCACTTATTGGTTGGCCCGTAGGTGTGGCATAGAGCTTAGGCCTCTAATAGCTTCCGCATACGCTCGGTAATGTTCCTGAGCGACTAGCAGGTAGCAAATATATGACCATCATTGCCGTATGGTGGCTATTGTCAGTCCTCTCCAAGTTACGAGGACAGCGATTGAATCCCTGGGCATGGTTCTAAGGTTGGATTGGCTGCATAGTGCCGACACTTGGTATGGTGGGTCGGAACATGTAATCCGCTAAAAAAAAGCTAGTATGCAATAGCCAAGACCTGAATATGCATACCTTCTTTATACTTTTCAAAAGAATCTCTCTATTTATGTCCATGGTGATTCAAAAATTTTCTTCATTGCTTGACTTTTCTCATTAACTTTCCTAAAACTCACTGTTAATGAGTTTATGAACAATTTACACGGAAAAGTAAAAAGTCATGAAAATCCAGAATTAAAGTACACATTATTTACTGAATAGTAGCGACAGGCATATTGATGCTCACGAGCTCATTGTCTTAGAAAAAGGTAAACAAGTGTAGTTGTGCACAATCGTGTTCATCAAACTCGAGTCATATGCCAGATATGATATATTTATTTAAAAAAAAATTCAACTCCAAACTGGATGAATACCAAAGAGTATTTCGAAGCAGATGTGTACCGTATCATTGTACTTGAAAACCCAGGTGTTTGTTTTATGAAGAGTTACTTCTATTTAATTGATGCTAACAGTATTTTATGTAATTAAGATACAATAACATGCCGAACAAATATTAATTTAGAAATCAAACAACAAAAAATCAGCATTGGTGGTTTGCGCTTTTGCTGCTGCTGATGATGGTTCGGTAAAAGCCATCGAAACTAGTCCTGTAAAAATTTGAAACTATAATGCTGATTTTTGTTGTTTGACTTCTAAATTAGTATTTTTTGTGCTATTAAAGTGTATTATTAATTGTAGTTTGTAATGTAATTAATTAAGTAATGTAGTAATGGCAAGTAATGTAATTTTATGTGCTATATGCTATGACAGTATTTTATGTGCTGTTATTATATTTGAAGGTATGGGTGAATTTATATATTTATTTAAGCAATGACAGATGCGGTTTACGGATTTTGTTACAAACTTCAATGAATCACTGCATTTATTTTTAATTAACTTAAATTTTCAGATAAACTTTTATTGATAATTAATGATGTGGAATCAACAGTGAAGTGCAGAATTGCCTACTTCTTTGGCACGTTTTGTTTGGCGCTTTTTACAAGAGTAAGAAGAATTGGATTTTTGTCAATTTCTTTTGACTTTTCAAGTGAGAACAGATCGATGTGTACATAGACAAGGTCAAGGGAGTGCGCAGTGCGAGTTTATGCAAATCTGGGATGCTTTTTTAAGTGAAAATAGGTCGATGTGTACATGGATACCGAATTTGTGCAATTCTTAAAAACGTGCCAAACAGTGAGTGATTCTGCACTTTCCTCTTTTTTCGTCAGTTTTATTGTTGATGCATAATATGTATTAATACTGTATGAAAAGCTGTATTTTTGAATTACAAAGACTATTAATCAAATTTTTAATTTTTTTTAAATGTCTGTAAGAGTAAATGTTTAATCTTTGGCATATTATTATCTGCTGCTTTAGCTTCATTTTAAATGTAACAAAATTTACTTTGTGGATTTCAGAATTTTCAGCATATATGTATTCACTTCTGAGTACATTAAATAATATTTCAGTACTTTTGAGTACATCAAAAATGCTTTAAATGAAGCACACTGTCTTCTACTACAAAAACATTTAACAGCAGCAAATTTTCCCAGAATATAAGGTTTTTCTCTTCTTTTATGTTTGCACCAAATGCAATAAATAAAAATAATTCTGAAGATGTTTTATGTTTAAAGATATTTTATGGCATTAATTGCATAAGATATTTTTTAACAAGTTGTTGCTTATATTTGAAAGTGCTGCTGCATCATCATCCAAGATTTGTATTTCAAAGCATGGTATATTTTTATATGTAAATAAGGTTTACTGCAGAGAAAGAATTAATCAGTCAAATTAATGTAAGTTCAATGCTTGTGTAGAAATCATCCACAGCTACTTAATGACCCTATAGCTCACTTGGCAGAGCAATTAACCATGGTGCCAAAAATTCTTTATTCTGTTGCTAACAAGGGTACAATCTTTATTTAATAAATTTTAATATTTTTAGTAATAAAAATTCAACTCTTAGCAAATTTGTCTACTTTCATTAGGTTTCATTTTTCATTTATTTCATTTTTCATCATTCATTATGTGCTTAAAATTCATTTAAATAAATTTCAATTTCGTAATTGTCAAAAACTAAATCATCAATGATGTAATAAGTGATTATTATATCATCAATAATATAATTTGAGATTATTACTGCTACATTAATAAATCCTTTTTTTAAAGTTATTGCAAACATTTCAAAAGTTGTCGTGCCCACCAGCAGCCAAATGGTAAAGTCGCTGAACACTGATAGTTTGGTCCAAGGTTTGAATATCTGCAAATGAGCTGGTGGCATGGTCGTTTTCATGTTTTTCCTCCTGTGTAACATGTATGAGCAAATTTTCCTTAGAAAGTCCTTCACGAAGGCATCGCCTTAGGCAAACAGCCCTCAAAGCTTTGCTGTAATTACATATACAGTACAAAGTCCGATATCTGGAATGATCTAAATTCCGAATGTCAAAGCTACCAACAACATTTTTTTTAGGTTTTTTTTTGTATACTTTATGCATGTACATTTGATTTTTCCCCATAATAAAACATGCGGAGATTCCCGATTCTTAATTTACTATGGCATTGAATAAAATACCTTGTTATTGAAGAAACAGTCATTTTAGCATAAATTTGTATGATCAATAATTTGACTCCATAGCTGTATATCTGCTTGGCATACATCTCAAATCGAAACATTCTACGTAGAAACATCGATTTTATGCCAACTAATATTTCATATCCCTGACTCCAACCTGGCGAATCATTATTTATTATATTTGACTTTCATTACTGCATGTTTATCAGCACATGACAAGTTGTGTACTGACTCATTCATCTTTTTTTTTTTTTTTTTTTGGTATTAGTAATTGAATGATAAAGAGTATGGTGTTGACATTACGCTTGGTTATAGATTTAATTTAAATGTGCTAAGAAATGCTGATGAGGAAGAATTTAACAAAAATTTCTTTCGATAAGCTAAAAATAGATTTTGCTAATGATATTCATAGGCCAAAAGATTGCATTTAGTAGCTGATTTGTTATTCGCATAAACCCAGAACTGGCACCAGAGTTTGTGTGGTTGCACCGGGCGGCAGAATTTAGGGAAGGCAAAATTTTTTGGAATTTATAGAAGCACCAAGCAAGAAAATTAAGGGATGACAAAATTTTTAGAATTTAGGAAAAGCACTGGGACACAAAATTTAGGGAGTACAAAAATTTAGAACTTATAGATGCAGAGACTACATCAATCGGTGAGATATCTATGGCCTGCCCTCAATAAGCCTTAAGTATATGTGGGGATTTATTATATGTGTTACATTTATTTATATGTGGAGATTCAGGACTCGGATAAGCCTTAAGCATGTGCGAGAAATAGACGTAAGTATAATAAATAACTAAAATAACACAATTCAACCTTAATTGTCTCGGTGCACGATAGAAGCAAGACAAAATTTAGCGAAACAACTTGTCTTTCACCACCAGTCTGATGATTGCTGATACTGTCAGCTAATACTGAAGCTGCTGAACTATTTGCAGATGAATTTATTGAACTCACTACCTGATGACGCAAAAATTGTCTTAATTGTAGACAGCTGGATGGCTCTTACTTTACTTAAAATTTTAGTGGAAGATAATGTATTCATATTTAATAAATTATTTCCTCCAAATTGTTCATCATCATTCAGCTTGTAGACATCAGAATCGTGCACGAGCTGAAATGCAAATATGAAGTAGCATTTTTAAAGTCCATGTTAAATTTCTTAAATAATGGCAAGACTATTAAAAATTTTTTTTAAATATTTTAGCATAAAATCTGCTGTATGGAGCATGGGAGGATGTGTCACCAGATATTTAAAAAATACTTGGCATAATTTATGGCCAGCTACTGTATTTCATGGTGAGGCTGATGAAGATGATAGCCACGGATTTGAAGGTTTTCGGATATCGCAAACCAAAGGTGAAATTTTACAATTAATGGATTTTGTGAAGAAATGTGGTGAAGTGTTAATAAATGATGATATAAATGAAGTTTGGCAATGCCCCAATCAACAATCAATTAAATGAATGTCGAAACCTGTAGTATGTTCTAGATCCAGAAAATACCACTACTGATAGTGAAGAAAGTGACAGGGAGGTTATTGAAAAGGAAAAAAATTCGATTGACAAATTAGTAGAAATTTTTGATGCAGCAGTTACAGGACTTGAACAATAGAACTTTGTAACTGAACAAGAAATTAGATCTATCTACAGAATTAAAGAGAACATATTAGCACAAGAAATTAAGCAACTTAAACAACTTATATTGAAAGATATGAACAAATAAGTAAGTAAATAAATTAATATTAACTTTTTTTGTAAATATTGGTACTCTTTAGATCATAAATGCTTCCATATTTCATAAATCATGACTCCATATTTTTAATTTTATAATTTCTACATGCCATCTTAGTAGATTTAAAATGATGATCAATATCTGGAAAAATCCCAAATTCGGGATCACTGGAGTCCCGAAGAGTTTGGATCTCAGACTTTGTACTGTACCAATTCAAAAGTTGTCTTTTTCTTTATAAATATTGCAAATTTTATATCGATCAGAGATTTAGCACCTGCACTTCTGCTTTTTACATGAGCTCTACTAAAGGTACAAATTTTGTTTAACTAATATATGGGAGTTTAAATTGTTTCCTACACAGATTTGTATCAAAGTGGTCATTCAGTTTGATATGAAAAGGGTCAAAGGTCAAATTTTCAAATCAGTCCACGATCAATAATAATAAAATTAATTTAATTAATAATCAATATATTACAATCTGATGATTTCAACATCACTCTTCTATCAAATCTTAAATCTGTCTGCACCTTTCAGATAATAAATTTAAATTCAATAAAATTGTACTTAATATTAAATTGTTAAAATTATTAAAATAAAAATTATTTGAGTTTGTATTAGTCACAGTTTGCGAATGGCAATGGAACAACTTTGTTGATGGCGTGCCAAATAACACCTGTAGACATCTTCAACTGCATCTCTGACTAGTCCATCAAGACCAGGATACACTTCTTGGGTGTAACCCAGGGGCCAGTTCAAAGGATTGTAGTTGCAGTCTTCAAACAGTACCAGCTGACCAACTTTTAAGATGGGTTGCGAAATAGCACGAGTCTGGAGTTGATTCAGATATTCTGAATGACATTGGTTCCAAAATTTAGTTTGGAGTCTCTGAATCATTTTCTACCTGGAATGAAAATAAAAAGAATCCAAAGCAGTATGTGGTTCAGGAAAGAATAACATGGCATTTCCTGCAGTTAGTAGGTTGCGAGTCATTTGTATTGGAAGAAAGTGGTGATAATGAGTGAGAATTCAGAACAGCTCCTATTTCATCAACTAAAGCAGTTACCTCTTTAAAATTCTTGATAGCTGACCTTGTTACCTTTAACAAAATCCATTTCACTGATTTTATATTTGTTTCCCACAATCCACCAAAATGTGGAGAAGCCAGTGGGATAAAGTTCCATTGAATGCCTTCTTCCGCACTAAATCTTTGAATTGGATTAGATTTATGAATTTCATTCCATGCATTGAGAATGTTTCTTGCACCTTTGAAATTCGTCACATTGACGCTCCAGATGATGGATGGTTTGGATCTTCTTGCAATAAATATCATAACATGCTTTGTTAAATCAGAAGTGACTTCTAAGTGCACGGCCTTTATGCAGAAATTCATAAATAGTCACTTTTGACCTTTTCAAACTAAGTTCTGTGATTATGGATCCCGTCAAATTCAACCCAACCCTTCTGAAAGGTCTGGAAGGCATGACTCTGTCTAGGTAGATGACCCATCATCTGATTTATCATTTGATTCTTTCAGAGCTTAAATTGCATCGGAGCCTGGCTCCGGTACTTATCAGTTTCTGAGATAAATCATAATTCTAACTGGAGCACACTGGAACTCTTAATAAAAGGGATCCGGTACTTCTTTTATATAAGAGAAGCACAGTTTCAGCAGACAAGTTTTATTTTAAAAATAAATATACCTCAAAAATTGATTATAGCTTCCTAATTCATGTCTGTCTTTTTTGGGGGAACAAACATTTTGTTGGAGGTTAAAGCTTTTAAGGAAAGAAAAGCCCTCATCCACATGCCAAAGCTTATTCTCCAGGTAGTGCAATAAAATTTATGAAAGTGGGTAAAATGTTTTGTTTCCGAAAGTATTAGCAGTCTTCCACGTCCAGTGCTAGTAACTTCTCACTATGCTACATTTGTTGGTATGTTGTCATCGGATTGGATTCGGGGGGAAATTTTTTTTTGTCCAGTTACATTCTGCTTGACAGCTAGAATTATACTGGCGGGGCATCATTGTCAGAAAACATTGGACTCTTCTCTGTTTTAGAAGCTACAGTTCTGCATTAAAATTTCTATCCATACTTTCATATTGTTTCTAGCATTCTTTCTATGTGATGCTTTAATCATTTTACTTTTTTTGATTGTTGTGCTGGGAAAAGAAGTCCCTCCCCACTCATTGAAATCATATGTTGTACTGTATATTTAGGGTGTAAATTCAGCTGGAGGTTGGTTGATCTTAGTTTTCATTTGAAATTTAACTCCAATCAGAGCCCCAAATAAGACGAGATCTGATATTTCTTTTATTTAATTATTTATAATTAATTCAATAACTTATTTAATTTTTATTTATATCTTTATAATCAATTTTAATTTCAATCTAATTATTAGTTATTTTATTTATTTTCCCCCCTTCTTCCTGAATGGCATTATTAGAGGGCTCTGGCACTTCTGATTTTAGAAATTAAATCCTGGATTCTTTGTTCTTAAGCAATTGATGCACTTATTTAGTACTCTTCTAACTCAGTCTTGACCAGACGGTATCCAAAATGACTCTCTTAATAAAGATAATGTAGTTTGCACACCAAAATGCAAGGATTTTCTGCGACAGTATTAAATAATTAAATCAATTGAATGTGAGCTTTTGGCAAGAGTGTCTGATGTTTCTGAAATTTAGAAATAAGAGAACACTTCAACATCCCTCCCACTTTCAATAGCTCATTTTTGTCAAGAAATATGTGCAAAGAAGGTATTTTACTATTTTTTGGAATAGATTGTCCATTTCTTAAGCACTTTTAATTTCTGTTCAAAATTCAGTTGATTGCATGAGTTTGACTAAAATTTCAGTAGCATGTCTTAATGCAAAAGCACAGATGAAGTCCATTCTTCTTAACTCTGGATTCACTTCGCAATTATTTATGAATCTTAAACATAAAGCTGTTAAGTCTAATTAATTTACTGAGCGAGGAGTATCTTCTGAACAAATCATTTTCAGTTCGGCTATTTCCAGTTGTTGCATTTACAACAGCTGATTTC
This sequence comes from Stegodyphus mimosarum, assembly GCA_000611955.2. Classification (NCBI taxonomy): domain Eukaryota; kingdom Metazoa; phylum Arthropoda; class Arachnida; order Araneae; family Eresidae; genus Stegodyphus; species Stegodyphus mimosarum. The sequence continues at coordinate 1,682,137 of KK112450.1, read as the reverse complement.
TTAAACTCTTAACTTATCAATATCTGTTTTGGTTTCCTCCATTGACTCCAAGGAAGATGGCCAGACTGCATCATTCATTGTCAACCTACAGGGTCCATGTCACCAGAGTTGGTTAATCTTGAGCTCAACCATAAACCTGTAGAAATCAAATCAGTGGGATTATCCTTTCCTATACAATGATGCCTTTCCTTTGGATTGCTGTACTTCTGTATTTCTTTTATTCTATTCTTCATGAACACTGTTTGTTATTACGCAAATTGTATTTCTGTCGTTGAAATGAGGAGTGGTGCAGACGTAAATTCGTTAGGGTTTTTAAGTACACGTTTGATACTTCAATGGTGCTGGAATTACTGGAGTTCCAACAAGGCAGAGTTTCTTCTGAGTTGCGCTTCCGAAGCTAGAGGTTTGCCGTGTTCTGACGCCGTTCCACAGCCAACATGATGTTTAAAGACAATAAAGAGATTCGGTCAATATTACGACTCTGAAGTTATTAAAGTACATCTCCGGTAATGTAGCAAATCTTCATACAGTCCACTATTATTAAACAACGGAATACAACATGGTTTTTTGGTAAGTCGGAGCCGGAGTAACAGTGCAATTGGTGAGTCAGTGCATTTTTATATCTTTGTGATTAGATAATACTTTCTGATTAGATAAGGGAATTTTCTACGCTTAAAACGAAGAAGCGTGTAGCTAAGACTAAGTTAACTAAATTAAAAGAGAAAATTACTGCGAACTATAACTCGGCTGATTTCGCTCAGCTGGAACTTTTTAAATCTAAATTAAGTACTTTAATGACTGAAATTTCGGATATTTTTAGTAACATATTTGTAGTTTGTGAAACGAAAGATATTGATGCTTTTATTGAAGAACAGGATATACAAGATAATACTGATGAGCTATTTTTAATGTTAACCAGAGTTAATGCTAAGAACGTTAAGGATTTAAGTGTGGAGGCTAATTCTTGTGAAATATCAAGCATTCGCTTGCCTAAGGTAACTCTTCCCGTATTTAGTGGTAGTGTTGAAGAATGGTTATCATTTAATGATTTATTTAAAACGGCGATAGTGGATAATGACAAATTATCGGGAGCACAAAAATTATAATATTTAAAATGTTTTTTAAAGGGAGATGCACTGAGAATTGTTCAGGCTTTAACTATTTGTGATAAGAATTTTGAAATTGAGTGGAATTTACTGTGTCAAAGATTTTTAAATAAGAGAGAATTACTTTCATCATTATTAAAGAAAATCTTATGTTTAACAAGTTTACAAGCTGAAAATCCTAGTCAATTATTGACTCTCGTAGATACAGTGAAGGAATGTATATGTTCATTTGAGACTTTGGGTTTCAAAGTAGAACAATTCGCTGATACTATTTTGATGTTTATAGTACAATTTAAATTAGATTCTTCAACGAGAAGTTGGTGGGAGCGAACTTTAAAGCGAGAGGAAATACCAACCCTTAATGACCTGTTAGAATTCTTAAAATCACATGCCAGAACTCTGCAAGCAGGTAAACAACAAGGTGTTAGAAAACAACCTACGAAAGACAAATTAACCTCATTAGCGTCAGAAATGCGGTGTGCGTATTGTAAAACGAGTCATTCAGTATTGAAATGCAATAAGTTTTTAAATCTGAATGTTCAGGAGTGTGTTAATTTTGTCAAGAAAACCAATGCGTGTTTGAATTGTTTAGTTTCAAATCATAAAGCTTTCGAGTGTAGAAGTATTCATAAATGTAAAAAATGCTTTAAAAATCATTATACATTGCTGCATTTTGAAAGGGTTCAAAAGGAGGCAGAACCACTTAAAAGAGTTATCAATAGTTCAAGAGAGTTATCGGTGACTGCTAAGCCATTTTCTCCCATAATGGAATCTAGTACCCAATCGGCAAAGTCTGAGGAGAATTTTACGAATTCTAGTCCAGTAATTAAATCTTGTGTATCAGACTTTAGTTTTCAGCATGAGGTTTTGCTATGTACTGCTGCTATTAAAGTATTAGATTCATCTGGTGAATACCAGTTGTGTAGAGCATTGATCGACCCTGGCAGTCAAGCGAACCTGATTACCGAAGAGTGTGCAAGAAGATTAGGGTTACCGAGAAGAAATGCCAAGGTTTTTATTTCATTTTTAGGATCTTCGGATACAAAGACTAATGGAATTGCTCAAATTAGTTTTGTCCCGCATTTTCCAGCTAAAGTTTCATTTACAGTTCCAGTATTTATCATCAATAGAATTATTGGAGAACTGCCACATTTTACTTTAGATAAGCAGTACATAGAGGAATATAATGATTTAATGTTGGGGGATCCGACATTCTACAAGAGGGGGCCTGTTGATATACTGTTAGGCGTAGATGTTTCTTTACCGCTTCTGAAGGAAGAAATGATTAAATGCGGAGAAGGTAAACCAATAGCCTCTCATTCTGAACTAGGATGGATTATTTCAGGTAGTGTGGATACTTCAACAGAGGATAAACCCACTATCTATGTGAATAATATACAAGCAGATACTGAGCAGTTGCTGTCTAACTTTTGGAAATTAGATGCTGTACCTACATTTGATTTGCTTACTAAGTCGGAAAAAGCATGTGAGGATTACTTCAAATCTACATTTAGAAGAGACGAAAGTGGTGTATACGTAGTGAAATTACCCTTTCATTCTTTACCTTCCCAGCTTGGAGATTCGAAACAGCTAGCTATATGTAGGTTCAAGTCTTTAGAGAATTCATTATTAAAAGGGCCTCAAATTCATGAACAATATAAGGATTTCATAAGGGAATACCTTGAGCTAAGACATATGGGAAGAGTGCCTGAGAGAGAGATTTTTACTGATTCTGCGTATTACATGCCTCATCATGCCCGTGTTGAAGGAATCAAGTAGTACTACTAAGTTGAGAGTTATCTTCGATACTTCAACTAGAACAACCTCTTGACTTTCATTAAATGACCTTTTGATGGTTGGGCCGAGAGTTCACCAGGAGCTGTTTCCAATTCTTCTATGATTCAGAACTTACAAAGTCGCGGTATGTGCCGATGTAGAAAAGATGTTCAGACAAATATGAGTTCACCCAGAAGATACAAATTGGCAACGAATAGTATGGAGAAATAGTCCTAGTGAGTCTTTGAGTACTTTTAGATTGGTAACAGTGACGTATGGAACTACCAGTGTGCCATATTTGTCTACTAGAGTAATGAAACAACTTGCATTAGACGAACAAGCTAGATTTCCTTTGGCATCGAAGGTTGCCCTTCGCGACTTTTATGTAGATGACTTACTTTCAGGAACGCAAAGTGAAGAGGAGGCCATAGCTTTAGTTCAGCATTTGACTGAAATGATGGAAGGAGGTGGATTCCACTTAAGGAAGTGGATTTCGAACAGTTCAATTATTTTAGAAAAGATTCCTAAGTCATTAAGAGAACCTAGTACTTCTCTGGAAATAACCAGTGATAAAAATGTGAAGGTATTGGGTATTTATTGGAATCCCTAGTGGATTTCGAACAGTTCAATTATTTTAGAAAAGATTCCTAAGTCGTTAGGAGAACCTAGTACTTCTCTGGAAATAACCAGTGATAAAAATGTGAAGGTATTGGGTATTTATTGGAATCCCTCTCATGATACATTCCATTTCTCAGAGTGCATAAATGATAAAGAGTTCACCAAGAGAAGCATTTTAGCAGAGGTGGCCAAAATCTTTGATCCATTGCAATGGTTAGTGCCTACTATAATATATGCGAAAATATTATTACAAGAGTTGTGGAGCTTAAAACGTGGTTGGGATGAAGTCGTGGACAAGAGAATAAATAGGAAGTGGAAACGATCTTACTTAGAATTACCCTTACTATCAAGTTTACAAATTCCGAGGTATGTCTTAAGACCAAAGGCAGTAATTATAGAAATTCATGCTTTTTGTGACGCCTCAGAGAAAGCTTATTGTGCAGTCATTTACCTCAGAATAATCAGTGCTGATTCTTCAGTCAAGGTCCTGCAGATTTTGCAACCAGAGGTTTGATTCCATCAGAATTTTTAAGATGCAAATTATGGATAAGGGACCACAATGGTTAAGCCAACCAATGATTCATATACAGCAAGATTTAAGTGTAGAATTAGAGAGTGAGATTATGTTAAAAGAAATGAAGAAGAGTTTCATTTCAAATGTTTTTAAGTTCGAGGAACCCAGTGTATTTTCTAAGTTTTCATCCTGGCTAAAGCTATGCAGAGTGTTAGCTTGGTGTATAAGATTCAAGAATAACTGTAGTAAGTTACCTGCAGAACATATAAAGGATTATTTGTCTACTGAAGAACTCTGTGAAGTTACCTTTATGATCGTTAGGATTGTACAAAATTCTGAATTTCCAGAAGAGTTATCCTGTTTAAAATCAGGTAAACCTTTAAAACCATCGAGCAAGTTTTTGCCGTTAAATCCTTTCGTAGATTCCGCAGGGATAATACGTGTAGGCGTAAGGCTCAGAAATACTAGAATTTCAGATGATCAGAAACATCCTATGGTTTTACCTAAGAGTCATAATATTACGCATTTGATTATTAGGCACTATCATGAAACATAACATCATGCAGGTACTGAACTACTCATTTCTGTCATAAGACATAGATTTTGGATTGTGAATGCTAGAGATATTATTAGAAAATGCTTAAATCAATGTGTTATTTGCTGTAGATTTAGAACCCAAACTGGAACTCAGCAAATGGCAGATTTGCCTGTTTCAAGAGTTACTCAAAGTAGAGCTTTTTCTCGTGTAGGAATTGATTTTGCAGGACTATTTAACGTCAAATATCGCAATGGTAGAGGAGCTAAAATTTTCAAATGTTATATATGTTTATTTATTTGTTTTACTACTAGAGCAATACATTTAGAATTAGTCGGAGATCTTTCAACAAAATCATTCCTTGCGACACTTAAAAGGTTTATCGCTCGTAGAGGCAAACCGTGTGAAATTCGTAGTGATTGTGCAATGCAATTTATGGGAGCTAACAAAGAGCTAAGGAAAGTTCTATCAACTGTTCAACGTGATGAACACCCTCAGGGGTATATTTCTTCAGAGAATATTAAGTGGTTATTTAATCCACCTTCGGCACCTCATTTTGGAGGACTGGGAACCGGGGGATTCAAGTCCATGAAATATCACTTAAAAAGATCTTTAGGATTACTTATTTTAACATACGAGGAATTTTTGACTTTAATTTTTTTTCTTTCCCAGAGGTTAGAGACTTTAATTTTTTGTTTCTTCTTGTTGATAATTTTCAATTTAATGTTTGAATCCCCTTGGGACTTCAAGGCTGGGGGTATGTTTGTTATTATGCAAATTGTATTTCTGTCGTTGAAATGAGGAGCGGCGCAGACGCAAATTCATTAGGGTTTTTAAGTACACGTTTGGCACTTCAATGGTGCTGGAATTACTGGAGTTCCAACGAGGCAGAGTTTCTTCTGAGTTGTGCTTCCGAAGCTAGAGGTTTGCCGTGTTCTGATGCCGTTCCTCAGCCAATGTGATGTTTAAAGACAATAAAGAGATTCAGTCAACATTACGACTCTGAAGTTATTAAAGTACATCTCCGGTAATGTAGCAAATCTTCATACAGTCCACTATTATTAAAGAACGGAATACAACAAACACCTTATATCTATTTGAATCGCCCTTGAGCGAGTAATAAGGTATTGAGGAGTCTGTCCAAAAGTTTGTTCATTCTTGTGGATAAAAGTGTACCTGTGAGCTCCAGTCTAGGAATTGAAATGGTTTTCAATGGAGCTACCCTCCTTTTTGATGCTACAAACCTAGAAATGCTATTTCCATCCTTTAAATGTGTGCCTGTAACATGTTCTCTCTCATGTGCTTCGATTTCAGTGCATTAATTTGCATCATCTCCATTCTTTAATTAAGTTAAAGTGTTTTTGTTTCCGATTCTTAACACCAAATGTGCAAATGGAAAAGCTTTCTTTTCTAACAACAGGAAAGTTAAACTTTTCCCTAAATAGCTGACAAAAGAGCAGTGTGAACTGTTGTCCAGGAAAATTCTAACAATTTCCTGCTTGTTTTCATCATCAGTTAAGGCTGAACATGTTTGTAACATTAGATTATTACTTTTTGTTTTAAAAACTGCCAATATGACATTATAGATTATCTTTGAGGCCCATTTTGAAGAGCCAGAAATCTGATAGGCTAATGCAATGAATAGGGAGGGAAGCTGTTGGAGGAATGAAATGTTGTTTTGCATTCTGTGTCTGCGAAACAATTAGTGTGTGGGAGCCATTCTAGTGGGGGTGCAGCGTGTAAAGTATGCAGGTGGCAAAAAACAGGGGCAGCCGGACTCTCACGACACCACGCCTAAATAATTTAAGTTCATTGTAAGTACTTGTCATATGTAAGTACTTAAGCAATTTGTCATATGTAAGTCCTTAATAATTATGAAATAAAAATTTTATTAATCATTGAGCATTTTTTTTTCTTAATTTGGGGGACAGCAATCTTACGAAAGTACTCGGGCAGCCAGTGGCCCTGGGGAGTATTGTGATGATGCAGTGACCATCCTCTTTGTCATTTGGTGGGACATTTTCTTCTCTTGGGTCTTTTTAAAACTTGTATGTAAAAAGGGCCATTAACAATGTGTCCAGCTGCTTCACATTTATGGTGCACTACACATTCATTGTTGAAAAATCCAATGAACATTACTTTTATTTTGGATTTACTCCTTTGCTAGCTGTTACTGAGAATCATTTGATGGCTGCTGATGAATTATGAAGATACTTTTCCATGTTCTAGTTCTAGCATTCACTCTTTGTCTTCCAGTTAGATTCCCGTGGTGTTGATCTATTATCTGGCTGATATTACATGGCAAAATTTTGCTTATGAAATCAGATACAGTCAGCATGAGTGAAAATTTGGCTGTAGGGAACTTAAGTCCAGATAGGCAACATACATTAAAGTTTTCTTTTATGACAAACTTTAGATTTTGGTGATAGTGAAATAAAAAATCTAAAGCTACAAAGCAAAAAAAAAAGTATTTATTTCAAAACAAACCTTCATGTAAAAGCTTGAAAGAATGTTTGTGACTAGTGAGACTCTGTAGTTGCACTAAGTATAAATGTTATTAGTATTGCACTAAATGCTATATCGTAATGTTTTGTTCACAATTTACTCAAAAACTTTGGGTCCCAGATATATAATTCCTTAGACATTTTTTATCTGCTAAAAGGGAGAATTATCACTATCCAAGTATTTGTAGATTTATTTAGTGGCATGAGGGTTTTTTCTGTTCATGAAATTTTCTGTCACATAGTATAGTATGTATTATGTAAAATGTTTTGTTATCGTATATTCTTTAATGATCTAAACATTATCCTAATGAATGAAAGGTTGTGAAAACAAACAGTAAAATAAGTTGGTAACACAAATGAAGCTAATAAATGGTGTTAAACTCTTTCAGTCCTAGAAGCTTTCTCATTTAGGAGCTTTGTAAAACTTAGACGCTATGATATTAAGCATAGGTGGATAAATTATTTGCAGTTGTTTAGTCAATAGAAAAGTGCAATTTGGAAGCCGCTGCAATAAATGTTCCTTGTTCTTATTTCTTCGCATTGCATGTACATTCCACCTGAGTTTCAAGAATTATTTAAATAATAGGTGCTGTTTTGTATGCTAGATATTCCTGATTTTTTCTACCAGCTGTACTTTCAGAGCTTTTGCATGCATTTTTGATCTAGATAATAAAATACGTGCTTTTTGTTTCTGAGAGAATTACTTTTTTCTCCGAGAGTTTTTTAGGGAGTTTTTAGTTTTTTAGTAAGTTTTTTAGGGAGCTCATTATAATTAATACAGTTATATAGTGCTGGTCCAGCCCCCCCCTCCACTCAATGGCCAAAAACGTGATCCTGGCAAAATCAGTGCAGCCTCAGTCAGTGCATTGCTTCTGACCTTGGTGCAGGTGTATGATAGTAACATGCAGGAATTTCAGTTAGACCAGAGAAAAATCGGTATTTATGGCACACTTGCTTCCTTTTGTTAGTATATTCTCCATTCCTTATTTTATTTATTTTTTTTTTGGCTTGTCTTCTGGACATTGGGCATCTGGATTTCAAACTTTGTAACTGCACCTTACCTTTTATTATTATAAAGAGCTGAGTTTCCAATAATACAGTTTAGACACTATTTGAAAGTGTAATAAAAAATTAAATGAATGAATAAATAAATACATTTGCATAATTATATTTCCTCTGAAACAATAATCTGAAATCTGCATTATTTAGTGACAGTTTTAGTTACATTCAGTGAAAATGTATGCTAGACAGAAATATAGAGTTAAAGGATTTGCATTCATAATTATGATTTGGTTATTATAAAATTAATGTCCATCTATTAGAATATTGGTAGTTTCTGAATATGTGCATCCCCTTCCCAAAAAGTTGTTAAGCTGAAAGACAACAGGACAACAGCCATTTTCGAGAACTGTGATGCACTAAGAATTACATAAAACAGTCATTGAAATGGACAAATTTAGCATTTTGCACAAATTTGGATCCATAAAATTTTATCTTTCAAGAAGTACAACTTCATAGAATGTGAATTTTTCCTTTCTGTGATTTCTGAAGAAATATAATGATGCATTTTTTTCATCAGCTGGCAAACGTCACAATCCCATTTCTTGAAAGGAAAAAAAAAAAAAAAAAAACGAAAAAAAAAAAAAAAAAAAAAGCCTGACAAAAACAAATATTAATCAGAAAAGTGGCTATGGAATTTGACTAGCATCTCTCTGTAGACTTTACTGTCAAGGATTTTACCTTCTTTCAGATAGTCTTTGTGGATAATACCACGGCAATCTCACCACATACAAAGCATGGTCTTTTTGTTAGGCAAATTACGCTTTGCAACGTTGCTGACAGGCTCGCCAGGCACAGATCAACACCCCTTTTGGCCTGTGTTGTTGAAATAAATCCACTTTTAATCACAAGTGACGATCCAGTCCAGAATTTTGTCCTTGTTGTTATGCAGTGCTGAACATGTCTGTCGTTATCTGCTTGAATCAGCTCGTTCAACACCCAGTGATTGAATTATATGTCACATTTATGCAATGCATAACATGACTAATGGACATGGCACTAATGTCTAACTCCTGAGCAAGCTCTCAAGTGGTTGCATACTTCTTCTTGTGTCATATGATACAACATTAGTACTTAAAGCTGTACACATGATTTGGTGACATTCTGTAGTTCTAATCTAGTAGTGTGATGCTTCCATGAGACACCTTGTACTTGGTAATGATATTTTCTTACAAATTTCACGACACAGTGTTCTAAAGCAAGTCTCTTTCTTTCAAATGCCAAAAACCGTTTGACAAAGTACAATTAAACATGCTAGTGTGAACTATTTTTTACCCAGACAGTATTTACAGTGGCGGGAAACCTTCGTTAAAACTTGATTATTTTGGTTCCTTTGTTTGAGTTCTGGAAAGCGAATGGGCAAAAGGTTGCAGAAGTGCAGAGAAATTACAGGGAAAGTGTGAAATCATTGATGCAGTGTAGATGCACTGAATGGGTTTGTATTAGGATTAATGTTAGGATTTTAAAAGACTATTGCCAATTTTTCCAAAAAAATTTAATTTTTTAACAAATTTCCATCATATTTTTGTATTTTATATAAAATATATGTATGTGATATACTACTAAGTGCGCAGTCATGAATCTTCCTTTTAACTTTTGGCTGTAGGCATGGCTGGGTGTATAAGGCAGGAATAAGACATTGACAAAACGAATTTCGGCAATCACCATCTTTATTTGTTGGCACATAAAAATTATTTCTTTGGCAGACAAATTACTTTTTGATCATTGTCGACTCCATATAACTTCTATGTGCTCAGATAAAAAGATGTGACATCATATCAGGCAAATAAGCAATAGCATAGAAGAATTGTGAGTTGCCAGCATGAAGGTGTAAGCAAAGGAGAATGCAGCATTTCAAAGGAAGACAGGAAGAGGTTGATAGTTTCAGTCCAAGTTACAGAGAAAGTTTTGGTTTACACTTTACAAGCAGCATTACAAAATGTAGAAAAACTCAGGGCAGGAGATATCTGCATTAAAACGTTATGTAATTTCGAATGATCTCAAATTTAGGAGAAAGGATGAATTTAGGGGGACAGCACCAAATTTAGAATGTTAATTTTGAGGTCGCCAATTATTTTTTAAAACAGCTATCATATTTTGTTATTACTGTATATATATGTATGTATGTGTGTGTGTGTGTGTGCAGTTTGCCACTTTGCTTCTGGTTTTTTTTTTTTTTTTTTCATGTTATCAGTATGCAGTTGGATCAGGTTTTGAACTGCTTTTTATTTTGTATTTATTTATTTTGTCTCCCTGTTTCTAGCAGTTTGCCACTGTGCTTCTTGTTTTTGTGTGTGATTTATTGCAAACTGAATATGTGATAAACTTCAAACATATTTTTAAAATTTTATTTTGTGTGTATATATGTGTGTGTGTATGTACATAAACACTGGTATGCAAAAATTAAGGATAAAGTTGAAAAATTAGCTTATTTGCAGAACAAAGAGGCAGAACAGACTGAAAGACCAATCAGAAGATCGCCTGGTGTCAGGTACAGTAGCACATGTTTATATATGCTGCTAGACATATTGGGGGAGTGTCGGAGGAGTATAAAGGTCACTGGTAGTATGAGCTCAGCATTTCGCGGAAGCTATTACACGACGTATATCAATCTAAATGACGTTGAGTTGCTGCCTCAGTATGAAATATCGAACAATCAATCTGTTAAATGACATCTGGAATGATTTTTCATGAGGTCGAATAATTGGAAAGATTGAGGGAGGTCGAAGTATGGCTGCAGTGTTTGGGATTGCTCACAGCACCGTTTCATGACTTTGTAGAGTATTTCAGAGCACAGGAAAAGCTGTCTGAGGATTCAGCAGTGGTTGTCTACCAGAAACCACAGTAGTGGACAGCCAGTATATTTTCCTACAGGAAGAAGGAATAGATGGTAGATAATGGGAGAAATCTCAAGATGCATGGAATAGGCTATTGGACGACCGATATCGTGTTTTATCATGGTGAAGTGGCTGCACTGTGGTGGCTGGTTTGCACAACGATCTGTACAGTCTTATACTCTTAATGCCTCCTCACTGGAGAAAGCTTTTTCTGTGGTTCAGGGAATGCCAGATCTGGATAGATAATCGATGGGATCAAGGACTCTTTATGGATGAGAGCAGGTTTAGTCTGAGTAGCGATTTTAGATGCATCTGGAAAGAGCAGGGAACACGCAATAACCCCTCCAAGATCATCTAAGGAACCGGTTTGGAGGTCACAGAGTTCTCCTTTAGGGAGGCATCATGATTGGTAGCTGTACTGACCTTCACATCTTCCAAGGTGGTTCAGTGACCAGGATCTGCTATTTTAACAAAGTTCTCCTTCCTTACGTATGTCTTTTTAGAGGTATTATGGGTCCTCAGTTTCTCTTCATAAACGACAGTGCCAGACCTTATCATACAGTTGCTGTTGGAGAGTGAGGATATTGAACACATGGATTGGCTGGCAAGGTCTCTGGATCTAAATCCCATCGAGTATGCATGGGACTTTCTAGCGAGACATGCGACAGCACGTTACTTATCACCAGCAATGATTCCGGAGCTGTGATTGGCACTGCAAAAGAAATGGGCAGCGATGCCTCAACAACTCATTGATAGCCTCATACTCAGTGTGAACAGTCGATGCGAAATCTACACTACAATCAAGAGAGATCATATCCCTTACTAAAGACTGGATGTTTCTTTCTGGACTCCTGTCACATAGATGTTTCGATCTTCTGTCACATTGTGCTCCATGCTACTTTTTCTGTAAAGTTCCTTTTTATCCTTTTGATTTCTTTTTGGGAAGTTTTGCTTACATTACCCATGGTCTTACGTGTTGGGGATCTTGTGGTATTGTTTGTGCTGATTTGGAAAGTTTTATCCACAACGTTATACTGAAAAAACATCTCGTGAATTTTTGCACAGCAGTGTGTGTATGTATATATATTATTATGTGATAGAAAAGATCTTAATGTGTTGTAAACTGTATGTTAAAATTTAATTTTAGTTTCTTCATGTAGTTTATACTTATAATCTTTTACTATTCACTTACAAAAAGAAATTATTTTTTTAGATACGATGGGAAAAAAATATAACATTAGGAGAGCCTCCTGGGTTTTTACATTCATGGTGGTGGTAAGTACTTTTTGTAATTTTTTTCACTGATAAAATTTGTTTTGTATTGTAATTTTTAGATGCATTAAAAGTACATTTTGGGGACCTATGAACATAGGGTTAGTAAAGGAGGAATTAACTCTCTCTTCCCAACCCTATGTTCATGCATTTCTGTTAATGGGGTGTCAGTCAGCAAATGTGTACCAAGGTGCCAAATGTGGTAACCTGTTTAAATTACATCAGCTGTATAATGTTTAATGTGTGTAATGCCAGTGTTGTCTAGAATAACAAATTTATGCAATCCTCTGGTTTTTCTGGTGGTGTGAAAAAACATCAAAGAACTGTGATAACTTAGCATTGGGCATAATTTAGCAGCCTGCTCATTAAACATTATATATATTTAAAAGTTTTGTGCTTGTGAAGCTTTACATTTAATAATGGTCCCCATCATCTAGTTAGATATTGCAGTAAGTTTATGTTCAGCATTGTCACCCCATTAACAGAAAAACACTGATTTTCAGTACTTAGTATTATTCCAGTCATTTTTGTAGCTGTTGCCAAATTTTCGGGAAAATCTCTGGCGACCATGTGCATAACCATTTTTAGGTAACAATGCTTCAGTCAAGCATCATCATTTTCATATGCATTCTTTTTATTGTAATTTCCAGTAATGCTTTATAGACAAAATGTGATTTTTTTTTTTTTTTTTTTTTTGCCTTAAACTCAAATTTATGTTATACGCTTGTGGAATTTGCCAGCACTGGAAGAAACTGTGATAAAGTTTCTGCAAAAATACTGTACAAAAAGGGAAAATTTTTGTGTTGTAGTGGAACGTAATAATGGATTTAATAGCGAATAAGATTCAATTTTTATGTGTATAGTGATGAGGTGTATTTGTTTGATAGCCAGTTTACATTGCCGGGCTTGTGTGCAGTGCCAGAATTATGCAATTCTGTGAATAAATGTGGTAATAAAGAATTTTTAAATGAAAACAAATCACCCTGTGCTTGTGGAAGGATTTTAGAATTCTAATTATTCTTTTTTCTTACGTGAAGGATTTGAGATTCGAGAAACTTTTAGTGTGTGAATTCAAATTTGAGTAAACTGAGGGAGTGATAATGATGGCACTTAGTGATCATTTGGAGAGGTTGTTTACAGTATTTAGTTATATTTAGTTATACTTAATAATAAGGAATACCTATAGAATTTATTCAAACAATCCAATTGAGTGGCTGCTTAAGGAATGCTCATGGAATTGTGTATATTTATGTATAAGCTGATATATATGTTGGTATTTCCATTTTCAATCCTGAAAATGGAAATACGATGGGAAAAAGCATATGATTAGCACAAAAGCGTATGATTACGAAAAATTGCTTGGGTTAATTCATAAATATTATTGCTTCTTTAAAAGGGCATAATCATGTGTAATATTTTCCATTAGGGAGATTAATGGAATGAGAGAGGATGTAATTAATTTGTATCATAAGACACCAAATAGGCAATATCTTGTTATAATGATTGACATATTTGGATTCTTTATTATGAAATAAACTGTGATTTAAAGTGATTTTTAACTGCATTTTACTGTTCATTTCAATCATGTAGACTTTATATGGGTAATTGCATGCTGTTTGTACAAATGGTATTCTTGTAAGACAATGATTAATTGATTTATGTCATTTTGCTCATATTATATATATACTAGCTCTAATATATATATATATATATATGTGCATAGATGTATTTCAAGGTCATTGTAACATAGTGGGATTTGTTGACCACCATGTTTACGTAGGTATTTAAATCTCTCCAGACATGAACATTTAAATTAAAATCATTTCATGCCATAATTCTAGTACACTTTGTTAGTTGCTGATTTCTGAGATCCAAAAGCTTCATCGAGTAAAGTTCAAGAAACATAACATTTCTAACAAGGGGTCGAAAATTGGTATATCTAGTGTAATGAATCTTTTTTAAAAAAGGAGAATAGAAATGAATTTTCATAATACTGTGCTCGGTAAATTGAGATGAATTTTTTGTTATATTATTGCCAGAGCTTAATTTCTAAAGTACTGGAGCCCCAGGGAAGGTCACAGGAAACAGGAATAAAAATAAATACATAAAATAATTAATAATAATTGAAATTAAATAATATGTTAAAAGGTAGCTAAAATGTAATATTTTTAATGAAGTATAATTAATTAAACAATAAGTAAATAACTGATTTCATCCTATTTGGGGCTTTTGCTGAATTTAAACCCTGAATGTGCAGCATAATGTGCTTTCAAGGGATGACAGAAATAAAGATCATTCTTTTTCTAGTGTGCCAATGAAGAAAAATAAAATGATAAAAGTGTCACTAATGAGAGAAATGGTATGAGGCTGTGGAAGGAAATTTTAATGGGGAAGTGTGGGTATGAAAATAAACAGGGATGAGTTTAACACTTTCTGACCATGATCTCTGTTGACATAATTTCAACTATCGTTCAGATTGCCATAAAAGAAAAATTTTACTTGAATCCGAGGGAGAGAGTTGATCTTGTAAGCTGAGAAATTTTTGTACAACTGATGATTTTCATCTCCTGTATTTGGTTACATTATTTCAAAAAATATGTACACTGTGGGGGAAAAAAAAGGACAGTTCTATATCTCCCGTTCTACTGGCCTGATTGACAAAATTCAAATTACGTTTTCCATATCTCGAAAGCGCGACTTAGGATATGTATTAGGTTTATATATAACATTGTTCTATTATAGGTATTCAAAATCGGACTTTTTTTGAAATGGCATGTCAATTTTTTTTCTATATTTCGATTCTACGACTTAAATTATGCCAAACTGCCAAGTTTTGTAAAAATCGCATAAGCTGTTTTTAAAAAAATAGTTCCTCAATGTTAATTCGATTTGGTATGTATTTATTAATATCTCTCTTTTTATTACATTTACTTGATTCCTTCTTTCATGTTCGAAATTTAGGTTCATTCCAAATAAAATTTGCCCATTTTTTATGATTTATTTTTAAAATTTGTATTTTTAAATAATTTTTATAAATGTTTGGAAAACAATTTTGAATTATAACCTGTAACAGTTTTACCATCAACTTATAGTAGATGTATTTCTAAGTATACCTGCAAAAAAATTAGAGCTTTTTATTCAAAATTTTCGAAAATATACGTGAATTTATATGTTGGCGCGTTTTGGAGTTTGGCATATTTGTTGAAAGCGATAATAACATCTACTGTGGTTTACACACTTTGCTAAAATTATTTGAAAGGAATGATGTGACTTTTTTTCCACTTATGCACAATGTAAAAAGGTAGGAAAGATGTGACCTTTTTTCTGTTCCTGCACAATGGAAGGGATAGGAAAATTGGTTGCCATGTATTAAGAAGTGAATTGTTCCTGGTGCAAAATGAAAAAAATTCGCCAAGTTTTGAATTTCTCCATAAATTTCGCACCAAATTTTACAAAACTATGGGCATAATTTGAGTCATAGAATCAAAATATGTAAAAAAATTGGTATGTTATTTCAGAAAAAGTCTGATTTTGTATCAAAATACCTGTGTTAAAACAGTGCTATATATAAATCTAATATACATCCTAAGTCGCGCTTTCGAGACATAGAAAACGCAATTTGAATTTCTTCAATCGGACCAATAGAAAGGGAGATATAGAATTGGCTCCCCCCTTTTTTTTTCGCAGTGTACATGCCATTTTCTGAGGGAAGTTACTATTGTTGGGTGTATTTGAGCCATTTATCTTAATACTTCATTATGTTAAGTCTGTTGTAAATCGAAGTAGTAATATGAACAATGGCTCTTTTTTCCCAGTCTATCGTAAATCGCAAGTAACTGAAACTATCAATACTGAATTAGTGAATTCAACAACATAAACAAGGTGATAATTTCTAGTAGTTTCAGGAAAATTAGAATTTACCTGTTCTGTGACAAGCTGTCATAAATTCATTTAACTTTTTTGGGGAATAAAGTTTTAACATATGAGTGGAAGCTTTTCTTTAATTAAAAGGCTCGGCCTCTGCCGAAAGGTTAGTTTTCGAGGAACAGAAAGGCATGCATCAAAAATTAGAATAAATTTTTGAGGCCTAATTTTAATTAAAATTCTATGGGATCAAAGGAAGTTTTTGCTGAAATTGTGGTAAGAAGTACACTGGATGCGCTATTATTTAGAGCTCCCGTGCAATTTGATTGGAATTATGATTTATCTCAAAAACTGAGAAGCACCAGAGTCAGGTTCCGGTGGGCTTCGGCGTAATTTAAGTTTTGACCATTGCAGTTTAATAAAAATGTGATAATAATTTGATGAGTTTGTTTTCCTTATTAAAAGTGTATTCAGTAAGAAAAAGTCCATAGTTGAAAAATGTTTTATTAATGCTGCTTGTTCCAGTGAATAAATAAACCATTCTTTAGTTATAAAAAGTTAAAGTATCAACTGAAGCTTACAAAAGTAAAATTTTTTAGAACTACAAATGTTTTGATTAATTAAAATATATATGCTGATAATTGTGAAAGTTCATTAGGTGGGTCAAAATAAATTTTCTGTATTGTATCAAGATAAATGGTACATAGTTTAGTGCGCTAGACTCATTAAAATATTTAGCAAATTCGGTAAACGATGACTTTCATTCAAGCTTTCCTGCGAGTCCACGCTGTTGCAAAAACACTCCGTTCAATCTTCGCGCTCGCCACGAAATTGCTAAACCTATTTGTGGACAAAGAGCACGATTAAACGGTCCTCTTGGAAAGCGATGAATACCGGAGACTTCATTGATATCCGCCAATAAACAGAGCCTCCTTATAAAACCCCCGCAAGGCCCCATGTGTTGGCCTTTGGGCTTGCCCAAAACCGCTCCCCGCTATATATTAGACTAAACTAGTTACTCCATTCATCGTCTCTTGCGTTGCTAGGGGTAACGGTAGCCATAGCAACCTCGCAAGCAGTTGTATTCATAGTCCTTGCTGTTGAAGTGGGGGGATTATTCTCAAAGTTCGTTTTGTAAGACTGGAGGTGTGCTTCTAGAAACTTCGAGTGCGCACTGTTTTCATTGGATTATAGCATTTATCTGTTCCTTGCACGTGGGAAGTAATCATTTCTGTAATTTTTCGTGTATAATTTACGCATGAAATATGCTGTTTTGGAGGTGCTTTTTTTATCATTTAAATATCTGAAACTGCAAAAAATTTGTTTTCATAAATCGTGATGTAAAACACAACGTTTTCTTATGTCATCGTAACTTATTTATAGTTATTACTACAGAATTTCTCTTACATTTCAAGATGTGTTTTAATAAGAACTTTTTCATGGGTTAATTTAAGTTTGCTATTTAAAATTGCGTTCAGTTTGAAGATATCAAATATTGACTGCTATGTGCTTAGGCTTTATCATTACTCGAAAAGGAATATTTTTTGAGCTTATCTGAATGAAACAGTGATATTATTATTCAGTTAGAAGAGCTATGCATATGTTTCTATATATAATATCATGCTTAATTGATCACTTTGAAGTATTCGCTTTTACAGGCATTGCTTTGAATGTAGCACACAGCTTAATTGAATAGAAGAGGTCGTTTTGAAGTAAATGTGTTCGTCATGTACATTTTTTAAAGGATTTAAAACACTTTGAAGAGTAGAAACGTGAAAAGTCGGCAGGCAGCCGTGCCAAACTGAACCACTGAAATCAGCTGAATCAATAAAACAGATGGTGACATCCAACAAGTACACCCGCGCTGTCTTGTCTCAATTTTTTTCCTCCGTTTTCTTTCCTGAGATTGGCAGGTGCTATCCGGCTTCCGCATTTCTAGTTTTGGAGCGTTTTGTTTCATTTCTAAGTCATGCTCGTATTTTCCTATAGCTTATAGTTTTGAGTTATTTACGAGAGGCCTTCGCCAAGTCACAAACGCGCTTTCGTTGGCACCGTTTAATTTTGAAGCTATTGAGGAAGTTTTGTTTTGTTATTAACGAGAAATAGACATAATGGATGGGGGGGGGATGAAACTACACTGCTATGCACGTGGCTGTTTTTTTCTCTCTCTCTCTCTTTTTTTAATAATAGCTCTATTCCTTCTTTTCTTTGGTAGTTAAAAGTGCATTATGTATTACTTTCAGCTAAAAATTCTCCATTAAACATATTAATCATTAAATACTACTTTCCACACTTTCTCTCTATATATTTAGAATGAGTGGTCTGAGATTACTACCGATATCCGGTAAATACCAGGCCTAAGGTTGCAGTTTATAGGGTCTCGAAATACATTTATAATTTCTCATAACTTGTTGGCTCCTAAAAATAGACAGTGGGAACTTCAAAGGAATGTTTTGTGCCACCATAGTGTTATAATCTGAGCCTAAGAATGTTGAGGTGACATAATGTTAATTTACAGTCATGTATTTTTTTAATCAAAAATCCTCCCCCCGAATGGTGGGGGCTATTTTGTCTTTTTTCGACATTGGCAACTCTTAAGGCCGGAAGTTGTGGCCATTTTATTGTGGAGGCACATAATATGCGGCCACCGTTTCCTCCTATGAGAGTACGAACAGTTACAACCATGCGTTCTCCGGGATTCGAACCCGTGCCCTTCGGTATCGTTGTTGGCTCTCCTAAACATTATACCATCTGGGCGGCGTTTTTTGAAGTGTAGAGAATGTTTCTTTTAGAAAATCTCATGTCTTTTTTTTTTTTTTTTAATGTTATTGGTAGGAAGGTAAATAAATATACACATGCTTGAGTAAGAGATAAACAGCTGTTGAAATCTGCAAATTTATGGGAAAATATTAAATATTTTGGGGGGGGGTACGAATTTTGAGAACACTTATAATTATTTTTGTAGCATTTGTATGCGAGCTTATTTAAAAATTTATAATTAAAACAATTACTATAATAAAATGATAATTTAAAGGAAAATATGTTTTAAATAAATAAATATCTAAAACGGTACTGTATTTTAAATGCATAACTAAGAAAGACGTTAGTTTGATATAGCTCAGAAGCGCTTAAATGTCTAAAAATTAAAGTCAAAATTTTTGGACTAAAAACAGAAAGTAATCATTATTATGAATTGGTTTTAGTCAAGTAAAATAATAATTTAAAAAAAAAAACTGTTTAATGCAAATAACACAAAGTGTTGGAAGAAGAGGGTAAATTCATTAAGTAATAAATTTCATGAAATCCTTTAAATGTAAAAAAGAATTTAATAAATGTTCAAGCTAAAATACTTCAAACAAGTAATATCCTAATTTAAAAAATCAATGAAATTTAAAGAATAAATAATATAAAAGAACAGAAATTCAATCAACTTCAATGCCACTTCTTTAGGAGGAGGAACATTAAAATTAATTGA
>KK112450.1:1638931-1662498 GCA_000611955.2 Stegodyphus mimosarum | reverse complement strand
TTCAGAAATCTATGGCCAACATACTTTCTTTCAATGAAGATGATGCTTGAGAACAAACACATAGTATTGGAAAAAGACAAGTGATCATTATGGAAGGAAGGGGTGTGTCACTTGAAAATTTCTGGAATGTGTTTGCATATGTAGTTAATTCCATTAAATGTGTGGATGATGGACCCAGCGAGTTCAAGACTTCCCTCCTCAACCCCCCCCCCAATTTTTTTCATCCTTGCAATAGTACATCATTCATGGTGAAATCTTTCTGGAATGCATTATCAGTTGTGGCTGTCACACCCGAGAATCGAAATTTGCAAGTGCTTATGCTGAATATCATCTTGGATGCATATGGGACAACTGCATTTAGGATGAAGTTCAAGTTTTATATTGAGGTGCCCATTAGTAGTACCTTTGAAGTTCCTACTAATTAGGTGTAGAGATACAGTTTTCTTATAAAATTGAGCATTTCACAAATTTTTTTAATTCACTTTAATCATGCATATAAACAAAGAGGTAGCTTCATAAGTCTATAGCAGATAATTATTTCATATAAAAGAAAGCTAACTAAATGTGATGGTTTATTACATGATAATGAAGATACTAACATTAAAACAATGCGAGCTGGATGGTGGATGCCATGATTTTTATTGCATAGTTGACAGGTTTTAATTCAGTTGGAACCGACTGAAATGTGGCGCTGAATTGGAGCTCCCCAAAGAATATGAGTTCCGGTTTTTAAATTTATTAACTATTTAACATTAATTTTTTATTTATCTCTTTACAATTTAAATTATTTATTATTATTAAATTATTTTTACCTTTCTTGAAGTTTTCCATTAAACTTCGTCACTTCTGTTTTCCAAATCAAATCCTGCTAATTAAACGAAGTTTCACAGAGGTCTTAATTAGGCTAAATTAAAGGTTTTCATCTAGATTTTAGCAGAATTAAAAAAAAATAACATCCAATTTGTTTATCTAAAAATTTATTTTTTTACTATATTGCATTTCATTGGCAACATATTGAAGATGTATTCTTTGACTTGGCTTTTGATCGGAGCTTTTGCCATCTGCCCGATTTATGACCTCACAGTTTTTTTTAATAAATCGTTCTTCTGTTACAATTGCCAAAAATAATATGACCTGGTGAGCGGCAGTGGCTCTGAGGGCAATTTTTCGAAATGTTCCGTTGCGTGAAGCGCGCGTTCATTGTTCTCCTCTAGGTATCGTTTATAGAGCTTTAGTTTTTTTTTTTCACTTGTGAGGGTGGGAAGGGCTGCCGCATTTGGCATCTAATCCCAAGAAAGATATTTGGCCGAACGCTTTAATAATTGCAACTGCTTTAGTGTTGTCACAGCCTCAATTTCGTATTTTCAGACTACTAATCAATTGTGTCATTCTGCCAAATAATTTTTTTTAAGTAATGGAATTGGTTTTATATTAATGCAAGGCTACTGTGCCATGAGGAAAATGCATTGCGCGTTTATAGGTAAACTGGTAAGCTTAGAACAACTGTTATAACAGTTGTTCTAAGCTTACCAATTTCTATCAAAAGGTTAACGGTACGGCCAGCAAAGCTTAACTGCTACATCGATGACCTGGAGTTCAAGTTCTGGATATGGCATGGAGATTTGTGGCTGTGATCTGTCTGTGAAATCAGGCACAGATCTGTCAATTAATCTGTCTTTAATTTCCTCAAAACTGTTTCAAATTATTTCCATGTATGATGTTTTATTTCCAAGAAACAAAATAAATGTCGATTATCATAAAATCTGTCGATTTAAGATTCAGGGGAAGAGCATCACAAGTCCGTAAGATTTCTTCTAAAGTGAATTCACTTCGAAGTAGACCTTATTAGACCCATAGCCCTAAATGTTTCGCGATAATTAAATTATCCAAGCTGAGGTGATGTATATAATAGTACCGTTTAAGGATACCTGGAAGCGGAATGTAGCACATATGATTATTTCACTTTATATTGACTTATAAGCTTTAATTCTACTTACGTATGTATAAGGAGTGGTTGAAGGGTATTTTCTTTCCTTTCTCCTCTTCCATTCCATTATTGATCAACTGACGATATCCTCCTTGCTTCCCTTGAAGTGTGACACAACGGCAAAATACTTTACTGTGCTGAATTAGTACTCTTTAAATATATATATATATATATATATATATATAATAAATAAATCTGAAAGATTTCAGATTTTAAATTACATCCAAAGTGGCGTTTTTTTAACATTTTATGCGTTACTTATATTTATTAAATATCATGTTCTTCGCACTTAAACTATAAAATTCAGTTCAAGAGCAATATTGCAAAATAATTTTAAAATTAGCTTATCTTTAAAATTTTCGATACGCAATCTCGCGCGCTGGAGATAAAAATGTCTTTTCTGTACAACGTTGCCATTGCTCGCTTTGAAATCCTTGAGTTTGTTGATAAAAAAAAATTCGTTAAAGTTTTACAAAATATGAAATCAATAATAAAACAAATTTCAAATTTGGGCTTCCAGATGCCCACATTCGCAGGAGGATTACGTTATTCAAAATTTGATAGCTCTGGGTACCATTGTTTTATCACAATGCGAGAAGCATATATACATTTATGCAGATTCTTCATTATTTAAATTCTGTAAATATAATACAAGGCGATAATATTTGATGGCAACAATTTGAAAAGTGAAAACGCTTGTAGTGAATGAACGCAAAATGTCAAAACGAAATTAGTAGTCCTAGGCAAATTGCCCTTTGAACTAATAAAAAAAAAAAAAAAAAAAAAACACTCCGTAATTTCAAAAAACCAAGAAATCTAAAAATTGCATATCCTTCTAAAGAATTAAATGTTTCTCCAATGTGCTCGTGTGGTGTAGTAATAATCTTGTGTAAAGGCTGGAACGTTACGAGGATACAACTTTTCATTAAAGTTGCTTCACTTCAAACTCCGGAAATCGCTGTATTTCTTAATATATCAATTGCTTAGCTTATGGAGAGAAAAAGAATTTGAAAATTTTAATATTTTATTAAAGAAAGGGTTTAGAGAATTTATATCGGAAAGTAAATGTAAATTCTAAAAACTCTTGTTTAGGATTTTCTAAAATAATTCATATTTAATTAGAATGTTTCTTCCTGGTTTACTTAATTTGTTTCCGCCCGAGTACTTTCATTAAAAAAAATTAATTTAACGTGATTGCAGTAGAAAAAGCTTATATTCAGAATTGCTGTATGCCATCTTAGGAAACAAAAATATTTACTTGTACTATTGAAATTGTTGTAACATTGAGGTAGGAGAATTGCACTTTATGAGGCAGGCAGTGCATCAGATACTAAAATCGCGACTAATGCAGCGAATCAAAAAAATTACGAGTGTCCCGTCTTTCGGAGATTCTGGGTCAATTGTTCTTCCAAGGGTGTCCTAAACATTGCGTGCAGAATTTGGTATTTGTTAACGATCATTATATAATTTAATCATGAAGAGATAATATTTTTTTAATCGAGAAGATAATTTTTGGCCGCGAATTTTGAGCATATTTTCTTCATATTTTTGCTTTCGTATTTCAGTTTAATCGAACTAACAATTTTGAAGATTATATTCAAGATTTTTATCTGGCATTTAGTTCTAAATGTTATAGTGGAAATAGGTTATTCGCAATCGCAAATGTAAATGCTTTAAAAAATATATATCTTCATAAGTAGAGAATTTTCGTGCTATAATTTTTTTTTTCCTAAGCTGATGCAACTTATAAAAAACCATTAAACTTCGAATCCAGGCCTGAGTATTGAACATTTTATCATGTTTCCTGCTTCGAAAATTCAAACAGACTCTGGGGTCGTGGACGATAATTCATCACAACTAAAGTCTGGCTATTGGATTCCGGCTTCCCGATTTCCCTTTTAAGTAGGGGAGAATGTAAGGTTTTTTCCTTTCATACCCGCGTGCCTTCGTGTTGTAATTAAAAAGCACGTCCTGCTAGCAGTCGGGAGGTCGAGAGTTCGAGTTTCGGTGAGAACATCACACATTTATCACGTTTCGTGAATCGAAAATGGTTCTACACTTGTATTGGAAGTAAAAAGGTAGTTTTACAGAAATTACCGCGGGTCCATTGTATGTGCATAGGTGGAGAATAAACGTTGTGCATATTACGTATTTATGATAACTGTTATCTGGAATTTTGGCTAAGTTACATATGCATGGTGTATTCTAACGCAAAACATTCCTAGTGTTATGGATACATTAGGGTTTTAAAATTAATTGCATAATTTTTTAAACCTTTAGTTGCGTAAAAAAAGTTCGGGAAAAATAACTTTAGCTAAACAATAATAAGTGTTAAATTTATGAGATGGGTGTGAAACGCGAAATTCTAAAAACTATTTTTAGGTTTGTCTTTACAAAATTAACATCAGCCTACTGTACGCAGTTGCGCATCTCGGCATGGCCATTCCATAAGTTTCATCTAGGCCCCCACACAATGCCCCTTTGATAGGCCCCTTGTTTTTTCGGCGACGGAGCATCGTCTGGGGTCGCCTGTACGTGTGAACTTCGAACGCGAAAGACCGGCAGTCTCATAAATTTATTCTACTGCCTTTATTTATTTGCTCTGCCTCCGTTGTCCTGTAGAGTAACCATTTCAGTATTATCGGCGTACAGGCAATAAAGTAGAGGCCTTGAGGGAAGGGTATTACGAACTTTCACAACTGCCTTTTTGTCTTAAAAGGGAACACAAAAATTACTTACAGGCTTGTGTAAGTAGGTCAATGGGGGTATGTTTTCCCTGGATTACAAGGAAAATTTTTTTCGAACGCGTAAGTAGATGTTCAGAAATAATTCCCATTGTGGGTGCCCAATTATATTAACATGAGTTAATGAGTTTGCATTTAATAATAAACTGACGAAACGGTTAAAATAATCGGTTTAAAAATGTTCTGCTTTCAGTTCGTTGCCTGCTTTCTCAAAGCAGTGACGTCATCCTGCTTTTTACATAATTTATAAGAGATAGACTAACCCAGTGGGCGGAGCGCGCGTCACCCACATGTCCGCAAGAAGGAGTAGGGACGATCTGGTTTATTTTAACACTGAAACCTATAGCTTTTGTATCACATAACTGTTTTTAATTATTAAATGTGATACGTTGCACAAGTGATGAGATTATGAAAATCACAGTTTTTGCAAATAAGATTTAATATATCTCATTAAAGCACTTTTTGCTGCATTTTGCGCATTTTTTTCACGCGTAATTCTTGTATAAACATCTTTACTTTGGTAAAACGGTGAAAACTCTAAACACAAAATTTTTTAACTTACTTTTGCTTACAAAATTAAATAAGATCGATAGTACATGATGCTTCGAAATAAATAAGTAAAATTAAACAAGATGTGATAATTTAAAAAAAAATTATGAGCATTTTCATGCAGTGGTTTTTAAAATTATTATAACATTACAAGACGGTCATTTATTTGATGTATGATCATTAATTATTAACATTACAAGATGATCGTAAGATGATTATTTATTTTAATAATTCTTAAAATTCGGAGCATAAACTTTTCTGAATGTAATAGAAAAATAAATAAATAAAATAAAATCTGGAAGCACTCAGATTTTATATTATGCCCAAAGGGACGTTTTTTAATGCGTCAGGTGAGGGAGAAATCCCATTTACATTGGTCTATTTCTTATAAGGTCCGTGGCTTTTTAGGTATTTTGATATTCTTCTAAAATATTGTTACGAAAAATTCGGCGGTTGCGCCTGTATGTAAGCTTTCCGGCATAGCACTAGGGTTGCCATAAAATAGTGTATGGCAGGGTTGCCAGATTAGCGACTTTATCGCCCATTTGGCGACCAAATTGGCGATATCCCATGGTCCAATCGGGAAGCTTCTAGAATAACTTCCTGTCGAGATATTTCTCGAAACGTGTCGAACTTAAAGAAAGGCTATATAAACCCTTGCGTTTCTGAGAGCAGTGAGTTGAAGTTAGTTGAGTTAGTTGTTGCAGAGTTGCGAAGAGATTGTGAAGTAGTGTGAGCGTTGTGCTTACTGTGAGTGCTAAGCTACGCGAGAGTTCGGTGAACGGAAAGCGATCGAGATAGTGCTTTGCCGTGAAGCTATCTTTACAGTATAGCTTGACAAGTGTATTGGTAATTTGATTGTTCCATTTTTTTTATTATAAGTTTAGTGTTGCCGTGAAGCTACCTTTACAGTTACAGCCTGAAGCTGTGTTGCTGATTGTTTCAGCGTATTTATTGTAGATTTTCGACGCTTTTAATGGTAATTTTGGAACTGTGCTGTAAATAGTGATTCTTGTAAATAAATTGTGCTTTTTATTGTTCTGCATCGTGTTTTCATCGGATACTCTCAAATCCACGAACAAAACGCAACAATATTTTTGGATATTCTCTCCTTATAGGAAATCACATGCATATATGAAAATATCTGTAAATGTTTATGTGAGTGATTGTTGTGAATTCTCTCTCTCTCTCTTTTTTTTCCCCTTTACGACGGGCACTTGCTTTTTTTCAATGTTGACCACAATTAATACTAGAATTGGTGGCCATTTTACTGTGGAGGCATCCAATAGGTAACCGTTACCTCCTATGAATGGATAGACAATTTACATCCATACCTTCTCCAGTATTTGAACCCGGGCCGTTCGATATCGCAGTCGGCTCCCTTAACTACTATACCGTCGGGGCGGCTTGTTGTGAATATTACCAGGCACATTTGAATATTCCGACTGCCGTTTCCGACTAGAAAAAGTTATAATCAAGTAATAATTTATAAATTGGTATTTTTTTTTCAACCATAAAATTTTCTTCGAAGAAATGGCATTACTTTCGGGAAATTTCTGAACTGTTGGAAAAAATAAAGAAATGAACAAAAATTTGCTCTGAAGGTCAGTGGAAATCAACTTTTGGATATTAAAATTGGGCACCGCGAATGATAGGTTTGGAAGTGAAATAGGACTATGTCTTCAGGAATGACAATGTAGAAGAAAATAGGAACATCGACAGATTTGTTTGAATATCTCGTGTATGCAAGTGATAATGAAAGTCAGCTTTGTTCTAATAATAAAACAACAAATATTAGTTACATATAGAAAACACATTTGTGGAAATGTACAGGAAAAATAAATTGTTTAAATTGTGGTGATCGAAACAGTGATAAAATAATTGCTATTGCTAATGAATGCTGAGATATATAAAATTGTATATATTTTTATTTTTAATGCAGTAAATATATTATTGGCATTAAATTGAACTACATATTAATATTTTCGGCTGGATATCAAACTAATTATTTTGCCTGTTGATGCAAATTATATTAGTTCTAGTAACTGAAATGTTATTATTTCTAGTATTAAGCTAGATCAGATAAAAAGTAACATTTTATGTCAGCAAACTTTTCAAGAAAAGGTAGTTATTATTACTCCATTTTTTGATAAATATCTCGCCAAAAAAATTCCAAAATGCTCTTAAAATTGCCGGCATCTATAAGGAATGAATAAAATCAATCCGGTAGTTATTGGGTCCCATTAAAAATCGACGATCCAAAATTATCATAGTAGATCATATCTGCCAGTTATGGTTGTCAACCGACGCTTTTCACGCCGCCATATTCAAATGGCGGACCGAGCATGACCATTTGTGAATTTAATTTTTTATGCAGTGTAGGTACGTAAAATCCATCGATACAGAAGTCTATGGAGAGGAGGTGGAAAGATAAGAGAGCTAGGAAACTGTTACTTTCATTTCTTGGTGTGTGTTCGTGATTAAAACTGGATTCGAAATTTTTGGATTTTTTCTTTTTTCTTTCTTTTTTTTTTAAAATCACTGCTGCTGAAAGTCTATGACGTGCCCATCTCGTTCCTCACCGATGATAATTCATGACTCTTTCCGTAATCAAGTAATATCAATAATTTGAGTAACATCAACAATAAAAATCCTTTAAAATTCGAAATGCAAAGTCTGAACTTGAAATATAACAGCATTGTTATATTCCCATAACTTCCATCATTTTTGAGAAAGAAAGCATTTAGAGAACGATTAGGTATTAAAAAAAACCGGAAACCATGACGAATCAATGATGTTGTTACCCAAGATTCAAAATGTAAACCTCTGGATTACTAATTGGACGTGCTTCCAATTACACCAAAAAGGCACGCGGTAAGGAGAGAAAAAATTCCTTACATTCTCACCCACTTAAAGGGTGGCTGGAGAAAAAAGGATGCCGTCATTATATTTATCACTTTAATCAGGTAATGTCGAATTATGGTCTACGACTTTTGGGCTCTGTCACTATTTGTACAGTCAGTTAGGACTTTTTTTGTGTATGTGTGTGGGGGGGGGAGTCGTGAAATCAAGAATCAACGATGTCTTCGTTGGGATTCGAACTCATTACCCCCCAATCGCTAGTCTGACTTGCTTCCAATTACAACACGAAGTTTCTCGGCAAGAAAGGGGAGAAAATTCCATACAACTGCAGGTAATAAACGGTTACTTTGCTATGGAATCATATGTGCTTTATGGATTGCAAAGTAGCGCAAATCTGCTGAACATCAAAATAATTACAAAGAGAAAGCGTGTGTTGTTAAAGAATTTTTTCATGCTTTTTGACAATGGTACCCGAGTCAGAACTCTAAATTAATTATTGAGTTCCAAATAATGATTGATACAAGGATGAAAATCTTTAACGTTTGCATGGTTTTCACCAGCATTCAAAAAAACCTATTTCTCCACGAACGTATTCTTTTATGCATGAATGATGCAGTCAGCTTGTATTTTTTGTATATATTCATACATTTTGTGCTATTTACTTATGTCTTTTCTGCCCGGATTACTTAATCTATAGCTTTGTTGTATGTTGTTATATCTTTGTAAATTCTTATGATTTTATGTTGATCATTTAAAGCGACATCTTATTGCAGCTAAGAAACCGTTTTCACAGTTTTACATTTCGTCATTCATATAATAAAAACTAGCGTAAACCACTTCACTTTTTTTTTTTTTTTTTTTTTAGAAGCATTAGAAATCTTCCATATAGTCTAATACTGAACATCTGAAATGGGGCATAAAATCTCTCACTTTGCTTGGTCAGTGTTGTTATTTCCACGCATTTATGAAATAAAGACATTTAATGATAAATAGGATAAATAATGCAAATATTGATGTTGTAGATCTTGGGTTAACAGTTTAATTTGGCTTCAGATGTAACATTGTTTGCATTCTGTTCGTTGTTCGGTTCTGTGCACAAGAGAGTCCGTTTAATATGGAGTCGAAAACATCGATATTGGACAAAGCATCAGTGTAGAATCGTTGTCTTCTTATATGAGTCCCATTCAATGTAGCCACTGATTCTTGACCTACTTTTATCTGGAGAGAATACCTGTCTTCCAGCATTCGAGAAAGGGATCAGTACAGCAGCGAAACTTTTGATAGTCTGGGCAGGCATCATGTTTGAACGGGGCCATAGTTCGGACTTTCATATCTTTATTAGAGATTCTGAGACAACGGTTAAGGTATAGGGATGAGTTCTCCAATGTTCATCTTCTCAGGGATGCCGTTGTCGTTCAGTTCATTTTTATTGATGACCATGCTCATAGGGCTTATCTGATGGATGCTTTTCAGGGAAGCGAGGCGATATCAATTGGCTGAACTGAGCAATCAGATGTCCAGACTGAAACCCTATAGAGCATATCTGTAATGCTTTTGGGAGGGCATCTTCCACTCGTTTTTCTCCTCCCAGAGCCGTCTAAGACTTAAAACAAGGTTGTAAAAATGGGACCGACTTTCACAGGAATTCATTAAACTACCACACTTCCAGTATAAAATTGCATTTTGAGAGCTGTATGATTATTATAAGGTACTTTCGACTAGTTTTTATTCAATTTTGCAGATTTTGTTTTAGACCTTCCTCCGCTGATAAGCACGATCATGTATGTGTGATAGAACTGTTGTACGTTATATATTTTTTTATGTTATCATTCTTTGTCCATGCGAAGTTTCATTAAAATCTGCCCATCAGTTTTGGAGATAATCGACTAAATGTGAAAACTATTTTAATTTTGAACATATATTTCTGTAGGTCACGGAAACTATTTGATATCCTGAATCAAAGAAATCTGAACTGTGGGGGATTTTTTGTGCCTTCTAGCGCAAATAAGCTTTATTAAAAACATTTTGTATTGGATACGTTCATTTTGTATTCGTTTTAATAAATGAAAACAAAATTCTGTATTTTATAGATTGGCTGAGAAACATGTTGAACGACTTTTAGATCGTTTATGGATTATGTGAATATTTAGTTAAATATAATGTTAAGAAAACAAATATTCAAGTAAAAATACTTCTAATATATACTTAACTGACATTTTGGATGTTTGTTGACTCAGAATAACGGCTTATCATGTATCAAACATTGTTTATAATTAGTAAAATAAAAATTGTTTATAATTAGTAAAATAAAAATTATTTTTTTGTCCATAAAATAATTAAGCTGAATGTAAAAGACTGGGATGTAAACCTGTATATTTTCTCAAATTTGTCGTTTTTGGATTGAAGGAACTGAAATAAATATATAGGAATATTTAACTATGTATAAATAGTTTTTTAGGCATCAAATCATTATGTTTATTAAAGTGAAATTACGATGTATAAAAATGTTTTGAATGTTAGAATAAATGAAAGGAATGTTATTAATTTTTCATCTCTTGAAAATTTATTGTTAAGGTGTTATATTTTATGCCGTTTTTTACATTGTGAGGTTAGATTTAAGAAAAGTCAATTTTATGAAAAGAAACTCGAATCGAATCTTGTGTGCCTTATTCTTTAGTAGAACGCTGTTAGTTAATATGTCTGTAGTCTAATTAAGCTTTTCTTTATGAAAGTTCTCCGGACAACTGCGTATATTTTTTATTTATAAATAGCAGTTATTGCTATTGCTTTGGAATTGAGGAATGACTTGAGGGAAGAATATGCAATAGAATTCTATATCAGTAATGCATACAGCTATAAAGGAACATATACTTACAAGTATAAAATCATATTTAAGTTTCTGGCGTGTAAACACGTAATTTGTATCAGTGATGTTAGAAATAATCATAAATTTACCCTTATTTCATATGCTATAAGAAATCGAAAATCGAAGTATTTTATTTTGAATATTTAGAGAAAAAAAAATTAAGAGAAAATTTAGATATGCGACTTTTAGGGCTTTTATTATTCACAAATGGTCGAAGGCCTAAGGTCGATCTTTAGGTTTAGTTCCAAAGACATAATACTATTAGTTGTATAGTAGTGGCGAGTGCCGTTACAGGCAAGTGCCCGCCCTTGCGGGGGGGGGGAAGTCTTCTCCTTGCCTAAAAATACCTGGTAGTTTCTCTTGGAAAGTCTTCAAGGAATGTATCATCCCTAGACAAATAGTCCTCAAGTGCTTTATCATAATTAGTCAGTAAATTGATGAGTTTTTTAAATAAGATTGTGGTTGGATTTCTGTAGTTTTATAATCGGTTGCTTTCGTGTCTTGGATTGCTAAGCGATGGGACGTTCTTGTACTACGGTATCTGCAGAAATGCTTTGCAAAGTGAATCTTTCTCTCTTCACGTATTTTGCAGCTACAGCTGTTCAGAAATCTGGTTGGCGAAATTCTGAAACTCAAAGCTTTTATATTTTCCAAGGAAATCGTGCAGCTGCCAGTGTTTTGTAACCTCATACGGCGGAACTGCAAACGTTTTTTTTTTTTAATCCTCTGTTTAACGGCCCCACTGTGACCCTCATTCCGATCCCTTTTCTTCTAACCATGACGGTTTAGCTTACCGTTATTCAGTTTGTCAACCAACACAACTTTTCTTTTCCTTTTGTGTAAAAGTGCCGTTTGAGGAACAGTTGTACAATATTTGGTCACAAAGAAATAATCAGATATTGTTTACATAGAGAATCATGGATAAGTGGATCGGAAAATTACTAAAATAGTTTGATTTTTTTTTAAAGTTTTTTTTTTATTTTTTTTATTATGGTTTTAGTTATTTTTTGAGTGTGGGGAGGAATGTTGCAGGTCCGAATCATGTCGTGTGACCCACCAGCAGCCGAATAATTAAAAATGCAGAAGACTAGTAATGTGTGCTGAAGTAGATCACCGATCGCTAAGCATATAATCGCACATAATTTATTCCTTTTAATAATGTCCCATTTTTTCTTTGATAGGGAGTTCTAAAAAGCTATCACATTTAAATAATTGAGAATGAGAATTACAATGAACTTTTACAATGAACGCACAAGTTGGGACGAAAAAGTGTATCTGCCACCCGAACTGTGAGTTTTAGTTTCAGAAAAGCGTATCTGCCACCCGAACTGTGAGTTTTAGTTTCAGAAAGCAAACCCTAAGTGCCAACGGTACGGGCACACACGAGACCTATGTAATTATAAGCCGCGATGCCAGAAATGCGCAGGCCCCCATGAAGGATTTCAATGCACTGCCAAAAAAGGAGAAAAACCACCAGTGTGCGCCCTGTGCGGAGGAAATCACGTTTCTTCGTACAGAGGTTGTAGTAAATTTCCTAAAAATTTAAAGAAAAACAAGCAGAATGAAAATAAACAGGATGAAAAGTCAGAAAAATCACAAAATGTAAAGAAATCTAAATTTAAATTAAACTCGGAAGAATTCCCACCACTTCCCGGATCTAAAACAGAAGCTCAACCTAACGAAAACTTAACTTGGAAAAAACCGGAAGACAAGAAACAAAATGATCAGCCCTCCTTTTTCGATTGGATACGGCAACAATTTTCTAAAGCAAAAGAATTTTTTAATCAATTTAAACGAGCGAAAAATATAATAGAGAAATTCGAAGTCGGTATGACGGCACTTGAGTACTTTTCTAATATTGACTATGTATTCTAGTCCCCATATCCAAAATACTAGTATTATTTCAGCTACCAACAGCTATGTAAGAATTTGCTATTTCAATGCAAACGGTGCAAGAAAGCAAATTCAGGAAATTGCACATTACTTGGAAAAACATAAAATTGATATCATGCTTCTAAGTGAGACGCACCTGAGAAGAGGAGACCGCTTTAAAATACAAGGCTTTAATATCCTAAGGAATGATCGAACACATAACAGAGGGGGAGGCACTGCTCTTTTAATAAAAAGGCATATTAAATACTCTAATTTTGATTTACCCCATAATAGTAATGTTGAATTCACTTCTGCAATTATATACAGTGCCTTAAATGAAGCTTACTTATTTGTTTCAATTTATAATCCTCCGTCTAATCTCATCACGGATAATGATCTGGATCTACTCACATCTACTGGATACCCTACCATTATTGCTGGAGATATCAACGCAAAAAACCCAGTTTGGAACTGTAGACGCACTAATACTAATGGCATCACACTCAAAAATTATTTAATTAAAAATGATCTAAAAATTGCTGCACCCACCACTCCTACTCGCATGCATTTCAACGGAAACGGGGAAGTTCTAGATATAGTGCTTTTAAAAAACATTCCTCACATCCCTTCCTTGGAAGTAGTTCAGGACCTTTCATCGGACCATTTTCCTGTAAATTTTGATTTTTACGGGTTTTACCCGCCACTGCCTAAATTCGCCACCAAGATCAACTGGAATATTTTTAATAACATTCTTAGAAATACTGAACTTCGTAACCGGAATGACTACACTCACTGTGGAGACATTGAAGAAGACGTATATTCGCTAACTTATCACATACAAAATGCGATCAAGCAAGCATCATATCCTTTCAAAGTTAAAAATTACCTTACCCTCCCAAATAGTATTATAGATACAATTAAGCTTCGTAACAGAACTCGAAAAATATGGCAACTTACAAGAAACCCTAGGGTTAAAAGTCATGTCAATTACCTAAATAGAAAAATTAAACAAGATATCATGGAATACAGATCGCAAAAATGGGATCATCTATTAAATAATATGGAATTACAACAGGATACAGTTTGGAAAATCGCTAATTCTATCAGAAGAGAAAGAACAAATCAAATTCACTCAATCAGTCACGTGGGTAGAGTCTTCCAATCGGAAGAAGAAATTGCTAACCTTATGGCTGATGAGTTAGAAAAAGTTTTTAGAACAAATGATATGGAAGGAAATGAACACGAAGATAATATCCAATTCTCTCTTAATAGTATCAAAAATCGAACTCCTACGAATTTTATCAGAAGTACAAATAGTGGAGAAGTTAGAAAAATAATAAAGAAACTTAAAGTCCGGAAAGCTAAAGGCTTTGATATGATTAATAATGAAGCGCTGAAAGCCCTTCCAAGAAATTGCATAAATCAGATAACTAAAATTTATAATGCTTGTATTAAACTTTGCTATTTTCCGCAACAGTGGAAGCATTCAATAATAATTACATTACTCAAACCTGGGAAAAACCCAAAACTTGCTTCCAGCTATAGACCCATCAGCCTCTTGCCTGTAATGGGAAAAGTGTTTGAGAGAATTTTATCGGCAAGATTGACTGAACACCTAGAAAAATTCGACCTAATTGACAGCCTCCAATTTGGATTTCGAAAAGGGCATAGTACTACACACCAAATTTTAAACTTGGTTGAAAGCATTGCTCTGGCATTCACTAAAAAGAATGGGGTTGCTGCATGCTTCCTCGATTTTGAAAAAGCTTTTGATCGTGTGTGGCATGCAGGCCTCATTCATAAGCTATCAAATTTTCTGCTTCCAGACAGCTTCCTACTTCTCACCATCTCATATCTTAAACGACGCACCTTTCAAGTTCGCTGTGGCGATACTCTTTCAACTAAAAAAGTAATCTTCACCGGGGTCCCCCAAGGAAGTGTTTTAGGCCCAAAGTACTTCAATATATATATTAATGACCTACCACACCCTCTTAATGCGAAAGTACTTAAATATGCAGATGACACAGTCATACTTACTGAATCAAGGAACCCTCAAATAGCTCTAAATAATCTTCAACTTCATGTTAATGTCATTTCACACTGGTGTAAAATCTGGAAAATTAATTTAAACGCAAATAAATGCTGTGTAGTTCTATACAGAAGGTACAAAACAAGAATGCGGGTCAATACGGACATAAAAATAGAAAATATCATCATCCCTGTCGCAAATTCTTACAAATATCTTGGAGTCTATGTGGACAAAAACTTAAATTTCAAAGAGCATATAAATTACATTATAAATAAAGCAAATGCAGCATTCATGTCAATCTATGCCCTCATAGGGAAAAAATCAAAACTCAATATCAAAGTTAAAAAAATGCTATATATTTCTCTAATTCGACCAATATTACTCTACGCAGTGCCTGCATGGGCCGCAGCAAACAAAACAGAAAGACTCAAAATAGATGTACTGCAAAACAAGATTCTGAGATCAATCGTGAACGCACCATGGTTCGTTCGAAACTCTCAAATTCACTCGGACTTAGGAATTGAACCAATTCACAACCAAATTCTCATAACAGCTCATAACTTTTTCGAAGCAATAAAAAACTCTCCATATGCTGCAATTAGGCAACTAACAGATTATGATCCCACTGTGGAATCGGTGGTCAAACGTCCACGATCGATTCACCACAATGTATTATGGTGGTAAAAACTGTAAATAGTGTAAATATTTTTATTTTGCATATTCCTGACAAAGCTTATGGACTTTGCTATTTTTTCCTGACAAAGCTTATGGACTTTGATTATTTTACAATTATTTTACTTATTCAATGTTAATGAAAAATTTTTTCTTCGATCAAGTGACCATCGATAACCAATAAGGTTACTTCATCTGAAAGATCTGCCAAAATCATTTAAATAAGTGTTTTCAGTGCTTATAATTGCAAGATAACTGTGAAAATGTATAACTTCCAAGTTCCGATTAGCACGCAACGTAGTCTCGGGTTCTTTGACTGTCAGCTCACTCTGAGCTACGATGTCAACGATGTAGTTGCTATCAACTCATGATTAAGAACGATTTGATTTTGTATGTTAATTGCTAATTAAGTTTAAACGAACATCCTGCCTAATTTTGCTTAAATTTCTTTGCCTTAAAACTGCTGATTTATGCCATGTCGGGAATAAAATTACCGTAGTATGCCATGCATTAACAGAATGATTTCCCGCTTCCTGCAACTCTAAAGATTATTGCCTGAGTTCAAGTTCAAATGCCATTGATGTAACAATGCCAGTTTAATATTGCTAATCTGATTATGCTTATCCTTCTCGCCTCCGGGTGTTGATGCCAGAGGGCATCATTTCTTAATTACTACCGCTATTGGCCTATGGCAATCAGTTTGATTTACTAATCAAGACTCATAGAAGTCGATATTAGTCGTAGATTGAAGATCACAAGAAAGCAAACCCTCCATCTCCTTCTGACACTTTGCTAACGAAGCAATAGCATTCGCTCTGTTTAAAATAAAGAGTTTGAATTAAGCGAAAGCAAAAAATTTTTTGTTTTGTTTGCTCCATCATCCATTCTCTCAGTGTTTCATGATTAAGTTTTCCTTTAAACAGAAAAATAATCATAGTATTCCAATGCTCTACTGGCTGTTTAAAGATTTTTAATGTATCAGTACACTATTGTGTTGTATCAATTAATCTCCGCAAACCTGAAGCTGATTCATGTTTTAGAACAGGTTGTGAAATTAATCTATTTAACGCTGCGTTTGTTATTTCTATTTCGTTTTCATAACGTTCAGTAAGCGCTTTCCACGCCTTTCCATAATTCGTATTTGAAATTTGAATTGATTGTAGTAAAGCAGCAGCTTCGCCTTTCACAGAAAGCTTAAGATATTGCAATTTTTGACTGTCACTTAATGTACTATTATTTCCAACGCTGGCAAGAAGTAAATTCCGAAATGATATCCAATCACGTAATTAGAAGTAAACACTGGCAGTTTTACTCGAGGAAGTTTTAATCCATTTGCATTAATATTCATTATATTTTGACATGCATTAGGAAGTTTTCTAGATTCTTCCTTTAAAGTAATTTTTACTACATCCTATTTAGCAAATAGTTCATGCATTTTGTAAACTATTTACTTGTGAAATTAAACCTTATCCTTGGTGATTCGTTTTTGCTTTAGAAGACACTCCATATTTCGGCTGCTGCTGTCACACCCAGACACAAAATATAATTCGTTTCCTCTGTACGAAATATCCTATTATTTTAGAACGTTCAAAATGTCTTAACACGTCATCCAAAATATTGCTGCTGGCTCTCGACGGACCATCTAAAGATGGATGGAAAATAGGCGCAGACGTTCGTTAATTGCGTTTATTGGCCGTGAGAAGAACAAGTTGGTACAATAGATATAGTTCGTCGCTCGCAGGCGCCCTCTTCCAGAGAACAAATTCAAAATTTACATAAGGCGCAAACAAAGTAAGATATGCTGATAAAAATTTTTTAATTGGTGTAAAATTATAAAATTCCTAAAATTTAGAGTTTTTTTTTAACAAATTAAAAAAAAAATTTTTTTCGAAAATTTGTTGATAAGAGAGGAAAAAGTAGTAATAAAACATTTAATTTAGAATTCGAGATAGCTCAATCAATGTGATTTTATGTGTGTGCTGCCCATACGTTATTTAAAGGTATATAATTAAAAGAAAGTTTAACGCTTAGAACTGATATTAAGCGTGAAGTACATCATGTTCTACAGGTCTACATGCCTTTCAGTTGAAGAAAGGCATGTAAGGGGGTCGTGCCTCCTTCCCAAAACATGTTTATGCCTCCTTCCCAAAACATATTTAAATTTATCGATCAGTTTGGTCCCTGAGTAAAACTCTTAATTTTATAATGACTTATGTCCTGGATGAACTCGAGGCTACATTTTTGTTCCTGCAATCCTTAACTTTTGTTAGGTTACTTTTCATAAACTAATAATTATATTTGAAAAAAAAAAAAAAAGAAAGATGTGAAATGTTTCAGATTTTAAATTACGTCCAAAGGGGCGTCTTTTTAACGTTTTATGCGTTACCTTTATTTATTAAATATCATATTCTTCGCACATAAACCATAAAATTCAGTTCAACAGCAATATCGCAAAATAATTTTAAAATGAACATATCTTTAGAATTCCCGATACACAGTCTCACTGCGCTGGAGATAAAAAAATTTTTCTGTACAACGTTGCCATTGCTCGCTTTGAAATTCCTGAGTTTGTTAATCGAAAATTCGTTAAAAGTTTTACAAAATATGAAATTGATAATAAAAGAAATTTCAAATTTGGGCTTCCAGATGCCCGTATTTGGTTGGAAACGTTCAATATTCAAAATTTGATGGCTCTAGGTACGGTTGTTTTATCACATTTGGAGAATTATACATATATTGATGCAGATTCTTCATTATTTAAGTTCTTTAAATATGATACAAGGTGATAACTTTTGGTGGCAACAATTTGAAAAGTGGTACAACCGTTTATAGTGATTCAACGCAAAACTGCAAAACAAAAACAACAGTCCTTCAGGGACAAAGCCCCTTTGGACTAGTAAGAGTTATAAATTGTTTTCAATTTGCAATAATTCTTGTTAATCACTCAAAACGGGAGCTGTAAGCATTATTTCCTTAATATTGGCTGTAAGCCTGTACTTTTGGTCATAGAGTAGAGTAGATAATTTCATGAAAAGGTAAAACTTAGAACCAAATGCATTTTTATATGATATGAAATACCGATGCAAGAAGCTGTTACAATGCAGGTGTAAAATAGAGGCGGAGGTGTAAGTGACGTCAAAATGATTCCATTCCAAAGGCGTCAAAATTATTCCATTCCTATCTTACCATAACGATATCTTCCGATGCTATGGTAAGGTTAGAATGCGACTTAGAGAGTCTTCAGATGTACACTCCTCAGTTACAGCTCTCTAGATTGAATGGGACATTATTATGTGGTCTCATTATTATGTATTGTAAACAAAGCGTGAAGTACATCATGTTCTACAGGTCTACATGCCTTTCAGTTGAAGAAAGGCATTTAAGGGGGTCGTCCTTACATGAAGGCAATCTCTTCTAGCCATCGATTACAATTTTTTGTTCAGTTTTTCTAAAGTTGTTGACGGTTATCTAACCAATGTTCTACGACCTCAACCATACTGCCTTCAGACAACCTCGGCATTTTGGAACCGTTTTCAAAGCTTGGAAATAACACTTCGTGAAATAATTGAGTCTTGTAGGATGTGCCTTTATGGCCAGTCTATAATCTTCTTAATAGTCTATCTCACAGAATCATGTCATTGATATGACTTCTGTATATCGTATTTACTGGCTACAGATTTTTTTCCCCCTTATGAAAAGAATGTTGCGGGACGACAAGGTTGCTTAATATAAATTAGAACACGTGGACACCGAACTGAAACTGAAGTTATATTTTCCCCTTATTGCCTGTTTTGTAGGATTTTTCATTTATCATCGGAGTGAACCCAGCAACACTGACATTGTTTGTTTTAGATGAGTAGTGTCATATGCAAGGCAGTCTTTAATTGTAAATTTATTCCTGTTTGTAGAACATTTGCGTGTATTTTTACGGTAGCTAATTAATATAGATAGATACTGGGGGAAAACTGTGTAATGTGTTGCTGGGAAACTAAGGCGCGGAAACTTCTTTGTATGTAGTAATGGGGGTAATTCTTTCATTAAAAGCCCAAACTATTGTTTACAAAGAATTATTATTTAGGTAATGATTTAAATTTACATATACTTTACGTTCGATGATGCGAAATAGGACCTGTTCATAGTCGGTGCTGAAAAGTGTCATCTTTGACGTCCAGAACACTTGAGTGCGTTTCTCCAAACTCTGAAATACTTTTCTAAAAATGTCGACATTAACGGCCTGAATGTGTTGGAATATAGAATTTTTTTATTGTTCAATTATATGAAGTGTATTTTTGTACATTTTGCCTTTCATTAAGCGCCAAAGAAAATCATCGGCAGGTACAAGATCGGTGAGACCTGTGTGGCTGAAGTTTTATTTAATTATTATTATTATAATTTTTAGTTTTATAAGCTGGTTGATCTAACACCTTGCCTCTTCTTTTATTTATTTAATTTTATTGGGGGACGGATACGGGAAGGTGAAGGGTACAAAATTAAATTGTAAAGATCGAACATAACAAAGATACTTAACGCTGAGAGATTCAAGCTGCTTTTGTTGACACAAAAGTATGTCAGAATTCGGAGAAACTTGTTCAGGTGTGTTTAAATGGAAAAGGTAACAGTTTTTGAGAATCAATTAATTACTCTAATCCCCCCTTTTTTTGGTATGGTTAGAAGTAAATGAATGTAAACTAAACGTGATCTCAATAATACGTTTATATATATATAACTAGCAGGTTGTGGCCAAAACAAAATTTGTAAGTTCTGTCTACACCTGAAAAGAAAGTGTATAAAAACATTTCAGTGTGAATGAAATCAGTTCATTATTTCCAAGCAACAACCAATTCGTAAATAATTTTTTATTGTCAAACCAGGAAACAAAAACTTTTGACTCTAATTATGTATGACGTTATGATTTAAATTTAATGTAATAGAACACAATTTTCTCAATATCAATAAAAGAATTAACAACATATCGTGTCAGTTATACTAACCTGAAACAAAAAAGTTGCCCAACAGCAGTTATTTATTTAAAATGCTGA
Organism: Stegodyphus mimosarum; assembly: GCA_000611955.2. Classification (NCBI taxonomy): domain Eukaryota; kingdom Metazoa; phylum Arthropoda; class Arachnida; order Araneae; family Eresidae; genus Stegodyphus; species Stegodyphus mimosarum. The sequence continues at coordinate 1,641,878 of KK112450.1, read as the reverse complement.
TATTAACGAAAAATGTTCGACATACAATGACGTCACATGCAATCGTGGGCTTTCTTCAGCGTCAAAATATGCCCTTATATAATAAAAATACTGAAAGCTTTCAGAAATTTTATATAACGCTTTTCCCGCAGGGAATTCAAAACAATATTTAAAAAGTAATGCAGACATTCAAAGTCATTCGACGCAAACTACCGTAAGACATTTTAACGTCTTTGCGGTGTTGTGCTACCAACGTAATACCAGTAAGAAAAGTAAAGAAACCTCGTGCGTAAAATACCCGTGCTTGAAGATGCACGCGATAATAACATTAATGGAACGTTGAAAAAACGTTTGAAATCGTTGAGTTTGTTTTAATCAAAAATTACAGATAATAAAATAAATTCCAAATCTGGGCTTCCAGATGCCCATATTCGAATAGAGGACTACGTTATTGAAAATTTGATGCCTCTAGGTACCGTTGTTTTTTCACAGCGCTAGAAACATACATACATTCATGCAGATTTTTCATTCTTTAATTTCTTTAAATATAATGCAGGGCTCTAACGTTTGGTAGAAACAATTTGAAAAGTGATTCACACTTTTATAGTGAACCAACGTAAAATGCCAAAACGAAATCAAAGGCCGGCAATAATAGTTTAATATTTGGCAATGCCATTTTTTTTTCTTATTTTGTAAAACTTACCGGTTTTTAATTGATAAACTCTACAATTTAAAAGCAAGCAGCGGCAACACTTTTCGAAATAAAGCATTTTTTATCTCCAACGCGCGAGACTGTTGCCCCTCTGAAAAGTGAGTGCGAAAATTAGTTTTTTCATAGTTTTTAATTAATATCTCTGCTGATTAAAGTCGCACGAAGATGAGAATAGTCGAAATGGCTTCCCACGAATTTTTGGAATCTGGGGGTACCTCTCTCGAAACTCAACTCCCCGCCGTTTCGTAGGAAATAGTGCCACAAACAGAAACTCGCGCACAGATTTTTAGTAGTACAGATAGTTGGGGGCCTGTAGCAAGAGCCACTCTGTATTAATTATAGGGAATATATATATATAATGTAATAATATATTTATATATGTAATATAATAATGCGTTTTATGTTATTATATTGTAAGGAAAGCATAAAAATTATATTCTAGAAGGCTTTATATATGTTTCCTTCGTAGAACTTAAAAATTTGTTCACGATTATTACTTGAAAAAGAATGCTTACATTAAAACGAAGGTTTTTGTATTAAAATTAATACAAAAACATTTTTTATTAAAATTAATACAAATTAAATTTTATATTAAATTACATTAAATTAAATGAGCAGTTCTATATGTGAGGCAACTGATCGGCATTCGAACCTTTTAAGGTACTTTTAAGAATTTCTTAAACGGATGTTTATGCATTTATCGTCATGATGATTTTGAAGAGAACTATATTATAGCAGAAAAATTTTTTTAATGGGAATTTTATTTGTAGGTTCTGTTGTAACTAATTTAAAGACTCCGTATAACTTATGCTTTATAGTTTCCTTTTTAATGTAAGGTATTAATTATATATTATCATTTGTTAAATTAGGCATTAAATGCAGGTCTTAAAGGTGGGCATGTACGATCTTAGAGTTAAATTATTATATATGTAGTATTATTACGTATAGTAAATAATTCTAGTTTTAAGATGTTAGAAATTTTAGAACTCTTTTGTTACGTTATTGGTTGGGAAATGAAGCATTTGAATTAGTTCAGTTTTTCGAATTTCATTTTCATTAGTTTCGATAGTCAGTTTCATTTTTTATTGATTTTGATATTTCATTCAAAAATAAGTCTATGGAATTTTTTTACTAAAATATTCCAGTTTGTTTTGCAATTTAAGTAGTTTCATTTTGCATGTTTAAAAAAATTTCTTGTTCGGACACTGCATTGATAGTGTAGCATAATATTTTTGTTCTAGTTAAATTATTTCTTAATTAGAGAATAGAAATTCTGTTTAATAGGAAATTCGAAATGTATTAGTTATATTTACTTATAGCAAATCAACTTTTAGTTTAGAGTACAGGAATTGGTGTCAGTTAATTTTACTATTTATCTAAAATGATATTTATTTTCAAAGGGAAGTCTAGTTAATGATATCTTATTTTATTTCTTTCATATATAAGCCGAGAAAAAATATTAATCGGAAGTTTGGGTTCCATACGTTTTTATAGAAAGACTGATTTGTGCCATGAATTCCCACTGTGCAAGTTTAGTTTTATTTTGTTTGTTAAATTATTTTGAAAAATGCACCTTTTACTGCCTAACGTTGCCTTGTTATTAATCTCTGAATAAGTTATGATGCTGTATTGCGTATTTATACAGCTCAAATTATAGTTTTACTCTTGCTCTAAAATTTAGTTTTGGTAAACAGATATTGGTGGGAAGTGGCTTAGTAAGTGGATTACAAATAGAACCTTGTATTTCTCTGGTGTTATGTATCAGATCATTCTGTGTTATACGGAAGCTGAATCTTTTGATTTTGACTGTAATCATTTCGTAATATGATTTTCTTATTATGTTTATTTATTTATTTGTGTTTTCCAGTGTGTTTTGGGACTTGTACTGTGCTGCACCCGAAAGGAGGGACACATGTGAACATTCTAGTGAAGCTAAAGCATTTCATGACTATGTAAGTACTCATTTTATTTGTTTATAATAATAATAAAAAATCTATCTAGAAATCGACTATACTTCAAGCAGTGATTCACTTCCATGCGGAATTAGTAATGATTGCAAATGTTTTGATATTCATAAATATCAATCAACCTAATGAAGTTTTGTTAGTGTGAAGATTTTTTTAGAAGGAGAGAAGGTTGGATAACTTGTATGAGATAAATTTCTTTAACAGTATATTATGGCTTTGAAATTCTTCCTTTAATATGAAAACATTAATGTTACTGGTTGCAGGCGTGAGGGAGTTGTTCTAGAAACAT
>KK112450.1:1624208-1638909 GCA_000611955.2 Stegodyphus mimosarum | reverse complement strand
CTGAAAGAAGGAATAAAAATCAAGAATTCAAAAATCTGTTTAACATAGAAACAGCTTGATAATCATGTGCTAGTATTTCAGGTTGCGATAGGATCGTAAAGAAAATGTAAGTAGTTTTTGTGTTTGGAGAATATTTCTCTGTGTTAGGCAACATTATGGGAGACGTTTTTACAGTTTCATTCTTAAGCGATACGAAATTCGCTGATTTTATTTACTTGATAATTCCTTGTTATGTCAAGTTAACTTAATTTAAAATTCAGTTATTTGTATTCTAAGGTCTGTGTTATTTTTCAGTTTAATTTTAAATTCGATTATTTGTACTTCAGGGTCATTATCCAATTTCACGCTTACAATTGTTAGTGGAATTTTGTATCCCTTTTAAAAGACGGATATTTCATCTTTTTATGGAAGTCTTGGTTTTTGCTGCTGCGAATAAAAGTGGGATGTATTGCATATACTTTTGGATGAGTTTCGGAACACAGAAAAATGGGTATGGGAGATCTCGAAGCGCTAAATAAGACATTACTTAAAATTTTTAATTCGTTACACGTTTTGTATATTTTACATAAAAAGCTGCAGTAAACACACGCATGTTACTAATTGCTGCTACGTTTGTTTGCGTGTGTGTTAGTTGTCATCCTCATTTTCCTGTCTGTCTTTCCATAACGCTTTTTGTTTCAATTGCTTCCGATGTGTGCCACGTGACGTTTACGCTACTCTTATGGCTTCCTTACTTTTTTCCTCCCTACTTCGGTTGTTGCTGGTTTTATGTTGCGACACCGGCACACCTGATACTTCAGCTGCGCATGCGAAGGTGGAAAATAGCTGAATCACCGTTCCAGCGTGTCTTTGGGAACGACCTCTGTGCTGCGACTGAAATTTGATGCGAAATGTCGAGCTGCATTAAATATTTCGGAACTTATAACCAGTATTTAGGACATATAAATAATTCTAACAGTTGGCCTTCTTAATAAGAAATGAGAGAATTTATTAAATTTTATTTCATATTCTATTTTAGAGCCTTTAATTTATTCACCTTCAGCAACTTTATATGAAAATCGGATGTATGAAACACCGTATATAAAAACATCTTTTACTGAAAAAGGTAGCAAAAGCCACGGTGCATAAATAAACTGGTGAGATTCATTCAGAATTCAACTTTCAGTTAGTGTTCTAGAATAAAATTTTAAAATTATGTGAAATGGATTTCCTTGCTCTCACTTTCACACATACATATACGTTCTGCGTTTTCATTGTCCTTTTCAACATGAATTCAGACATTTCACAAGGCTTGGAAGTAGGTGTTCTACAGTGAGATAGGACAATATCGTGGTTTTCGATCGAGAATGAATATATGGATGGCGGACATGAGTAGCGACTATTAAATATATGCATTTCATTGCCAATAGCCAGCTGGAAGACATCGGATTCCGTGGACCGAAACCAATCCTACCACTCCAAAATCCGGGAATTTCGAACACATGCCGTGCACTGAACGTTTAGGGTGACACGCGATCGTCTGCTCGCGCCCTAGTCTCCACCCCTTTTTCACCTGAACCTCACTCACCCGAGGAGCCTTCTTCATTTCTTGTTTGATGTCGACTTCTCTTTGTTTATATGTGCTTTTCAACTCTTTCGCGTTAAATGGACCGCTTTGACCATCTGATATGCAGACGCTTGGAATTTTCGATCGCATGTAATAATTTATTTCAAGCAGTCATTTTGTACATATTTCCTTTCGTAAATGTATTTGATAAATATGAGCAGTATCGACGGTAGAAAATATGTTTCAGTGGAGATGAGGTGGAGTTAATTTTTCTCGGTTATATATTGAAAATAGTGCATGCTAGCGCGGGAAAATTTTTGGACATCAGGATCTAGTCAAACTTCTGATTATTATGGGTGGGAAACTTATGATCAGTTTTTTGTACCTTCAAAAGCAAAGTTTTATTGCATTATCACAGAGCCAAATTCAAATTATTTTCGTGTATTTTTTAAAATTTATATGTGCACTATGTGAATGAAATAGTGAAGAATTCAGCATGTCATTAAAATAATTTTAGTAGCGGATACAACTTCTGACCAGCAGCAATTCATAGTAGGAAACATCACCGTGAAAAACATCATTAATGAATGAATAAGGAGCGAATTAATTTAATTTGTGGATAACTAGGCTATCCTTAAGTTTCTGCATGCAAAATTAATTTAAACCGTCTGTATTGGTGATGAGGAAGACTACTGAAATTGGTAATTCGTTCCACTCTGAATTCTTAGTGAAACTATGGCCTTTTTGTAATTTATCCTGTGTTCTATAATTCGAATACGAAACATCTATTAGAAAATTCCTTACAGATTCATGCTACTTAAGGTAATCCGTAAGTTCTTTGCATTAGCTAAAAAACCAAAATCAAACCATGGACACACATAACAAGAGTTGGTACTTGTATGCAAAATTAAGGAATTTGCACATTATTTCGAATTTCTGGAAAACCTAATGGACTTATTTCAATGATATTTGGTATAAATATACATTTATAACAGAGAAAGAGACGTATCGTTCAAAAGTCATTTTATGTACGTATGGTTATCAGTAAAAATCATAGTGCAGCGACGTACCGAATACATTATAATATCGAAATGAAAATGAATCTAATATGGTTTATAATCAGTGCCTCCAAAATATATATTTAGGAGGCACTGACCATACCCCATAATATATATTTAGGAGACAATGGTATGGTTCCTTTTTACAGTAAGACTGTTGTGTAGCGTGACGGCATACTGGAGAGAAGGCTGTTCAGTCGATCCCATTCCTGCAGCAAGACAGTTTTCATCTCCCGGATGTTTGGAAGAGAATAGCAAGATGAAATTCTCTTTCCAAGAACGCGGCAAGCATGCTTTATAGGGTTAAAATCAGGAGATCTGGCTGGCCAATCCATGCGGCGAATATCCTCATTTTCGAGATAATCGTCGGTCAACTGGGCTCTATGTGGGCGAGCGTTATCGTCCATTAATAGGTACCCAGGACCAGCTGCGCCCCTGAAAAGTCGAACATAGGGCTATAATATCTCCTTTTTATACATACATCAGTCAAGGAGCCTTTGTCAAACACATGCAGGGGTGTGCGGTCGTCCAATATAATGTCTGTCCATACCATTATACATCCACCACCGTAATGATCCTTTTCTCTGATGAAGAAAGGATGGTATCGCGTTCCAGGCTCACTCCAGATACAGGTACGCCGAAAAGCAGTGTTCAGGTCAAATCCCCACTGACCTGTAAAAAGTAAGATGCTCCGCCGAAGTCTGGCACAAGATGCACATTGTCTGCACCGGCACCATCCTAAACACGCTCTCTTATCTGATGTATAGCATTACTTATTTTATTACTTATAGATTGTGTGAGCTGGACGCAAATAGAATGTCCTCTGGTACATAGCCCTTTCTAATGAAGCTTTCGGCCAACTGTAGATCATAAAACTGAGGTTCAAGTGGCGGCATGTAGCTCATATGAGAGCTGTGAAGCTGCATGGTCCTGTGTCGTCACCGAGAATACCAAGTAACGAACCTTTTCGTCGTTGTGGATCTTGGTCAACCTTGTCCAGATATTCTTCATATGGATCCAGTGTCGTGAAACTGTTTTCATAAACTGCAGACGACACTGAACATTACAATCAGCAATGCAGCCACCTGCGCTTGTGATTTTCCTTTTTCCTATCAGCCGACAATTATCCATCTCATTTCGTCATCTTTACGTTCGTGGCTGGTCATTTTACCCGATACCTTATAAAATTTTACCGAATTATTGCGAGAAACACGGCGAATGTCGTAAAGGAGTACGAGCAGACAAATCACCAAAAACTCTTTATATCCCCTCCACAGCCACGCACGTATACGCGTATGTATTCGGCTTTGAATATTTTCATAATTCTTCAGCGGCATTGGTACCTTTCATTCAGTACCTTTTGTAAAAATAGACGTAATTTGCAAATTCTCTTAATTTTACGTAGGAGTGAGTGTATTATAAAGTATTTTCTTGGAAATAAAGATCCGGAAATTTTTCGAGTAAGAATTCGGAAAGGAATCTCCTGAGCAGTATGGTGACGTGTCATGGTACTAGTTATATAATTTTTTAACTTTTTACTGCATCAGTGCTCACACATTTCAGGCTATGTCTTTATATTTTCCCGTCTGTATATTTAGGTATTATTGTGAAATGAAGTTTTGTTTTCTGTTAACTGAAGTAAGAGCATTTTGCACTGATGCATCAAAGCGAACATAACCTTACTATCAAAAAGAGAATGAAAGTATTCTTTGATCAGTAATGGGTAGATAACATCTGACGAACTTCTAAAGAGAAAAGGAATTTTCAGTATTATTTAAACGTAATAAAAACTCGGCGTAGTTGTCTTAGAGACACCTTTTGAGAATTGGCTTTTGATAACAAGTGGAATATTCTGCATTTTAAAGCTGGGTCATACCTGGGAACGGATGTGAACCGCATTGGCCAGTTTTGAGAAGAATCGTTCATAGTTCGAGTTTAAAATTCGTGTATTGGATTTCTTTACAAATTAATCAAATTAGATTAACAACATGCTTATCGTTTTTATGATTTGAAGCAAATGTTGTCTGATGCAGAGTTAGGTACTGTCTCTATTGTGTTTTCGAATGTGTGATCAGATTGAAATATACGGATTTATCATCATTCCGTTTTCTTTGAATTCGTGTTTAACCCATTCTAAAACATAGCTTCCTTGGGAGTTGTTAAAGCATGCACTACGAAGCCGCTTCTTTTTCTATCCGAGTAGGTGTGAGGGAATGATTGCTTTGTCAAACGGGGAATTAATAAATTCTTTGGGTACCTTCAACAGATTCCGTCGTTTTTTCTTCTTATTAAAGTACAAAATACCTTTTTTGTATTATATACTTTAGGAACATTCTTTTTCTTTATTTACGTTTTGGTTTTAGTTTGTTTATTTGGAGGAAAAGAAAAATGTGCAAATCAGGATTCAGTAGTGTTGGAATCAGACCGCAGAAGTCTATTCCTGATTCATCCTCAGGGTAAAAAAAAAAGTGCCGATTCGTCTGCTGCCTCCTCCCCCCCCCAACCGATTCTTTCTGTACGTTTTCATCAGCTCGTAGAAAAGTCACTTTCTGGTACAGGAACATCTACCGTAGTCAGTTAAAACTATTAATACGAGTTGACCTTTACTATTTTACATGTTTAGCTTTCGATTTCTAATATTGATTATATAATTCCTTTAGCCAATTTGATCTAAGCAGAATAATGAACTGCAGGCGTGTTCAAAATACGTATATCTGAATCTAGTTAAGATTTTATCACATAATCCCCCCCAACTTTTTTTTCCAGTTTTACGTATTTATAAAGGAATAGAATTGCAGTTCAATAAAAAATATAACAAATGTATAATTTAGACTAATGTGCATGTCTTATTAAAAGTGCAAAGAATCCTCTTTAAATGCGACTATCAACGGTTTTAGAAAATTTTGGAATAAATACATAGACATAATATCATAAAATTTTATTAGAAGTCTATAATATTTTTAGTTCTAAATCGTAATATGTAAAAACAATGATAATATGATACACATTTATACCGTGTTCTGTTACCGAAAAAAGTACATTTAACATAATTGCAGATGCATATATAGATTTTCATATTTCTTACTGCATATACATAAATTTCCAAAAGACAAGAATGGAATTTGGCGATTAAACGGGAAAGTGGTTAGTGATTCTGACTATCGCACTGAAGGGCCCGGCTTCGAATCCCAGAAAAGGCATGGATGTAATTTGTCCATCCCTTCGCAGGAGGCAACAGTGGCCCACCTTCGCAGGAGGCAACAGTGGCCCACCTATTAGGTGTCTCCATAATAAAGAGACTGCTGCTTCTGGCCTTAGTAGTGGCCAACGCCTGTAAACGGTTAAAGCCCGTCATAGGGGAGAAGAAGCAATTGAAAGCTTAGATATAGGGATTTCTGTAACGAAATCTAATCCTAAATATATTACTGTTGATAAGGTATTGTTAAGAATTTGCTAATTTGGAATAGTGGAATAAGCATGTCAGGACTCTCCCCACTTTGTATTATATTTCTTTATCTCCATTTTTGCTATGAAATGCAGGTATGTTTAATTTATTTAGTTATTTATATTTTGTAGTATATCATGTTTAGAATTTTTTAGTAAAATCTCATTGCAGTAAACTTCTGGACAAATTTAGCATTTATTCCCATTTTTTAAATTTCTTTTTAATGTTTATATTCTACCATCGAAATGAACACTAGATAACTACGTTTAGTTAAGGTTTCTGAAAACCTTAATTTATTGAAAACCCGTCACGTTTTCTGATCGCGTTCGTTGTGATCACGTTTTAAACAGACTTGCACATACCAAAAGGCAAATTTAAAATAACCACATGTGAATGAACATAGCATTGCATTTAACTTTTGAGCATCATTCGAAAATTACTTCACAGAAGTTGACATATTGATTAGATTGTTATGTAAACAATCCAGTAAACATTTATCATGTAGTATTATCTGTCTCAAGAAAAAAAACTAAACGCGTGGAAAGTTTACTGTAAATTAGCTTAAAGCATTAGCATGAAAACAGTTTTTAATTCCTATTTGGTTTTCTTTCAATACTTATTTTCGCTTGAGATTGGATGCAAATATCTGATCTCTGATACATTTCAGTTTCAAAACTTTATTGCGATTATGATCTAAACCATGAATCTATTTATAATCCCACGAACCTACTTGAGTCTGGAAAAGCGCAATGAAAGGAAAATTTATCCATTTGAGGCTGACGAAAAGGACAAACAGCTGATATTTTGCACCTGCACCTCATAGGTTCAAAGTTCGTTGCATTTCCCTCGAAACGCCATTGGAAGTCCTGACCCATAAAACGTGATTCGGGTTCCAGAAACTAAGCGAGCGGAAGTGTAGAGGGGGGTAGTAAAGTGACTTGGCGCGTGGACGGTTAAGATGTAGCTTCTGCGTGAAGAAAATGTGTATTTTATTTAATATGGACAACCTAGCGATGACTAACGCCATGTAATCAAATTGATGTATATCAGAAATTTAAAGTAAAATTGGTATCAAAGCAAAACACTTTCACGCGAGTATTTTATAAATAGCACATAGAATTAAAAAAAAAAAAAAGAAAGAAAGAAAATCTGAAAGTTTTCAGATTTTGTATTAAGGGAGATTTTGTATTTTTAACGTTTTGTGTATTACCTTTATTTAGTAAATATCATAGTCTTCGCTCTTAAACCACACAAAATTCAATTCAATAGCAATATTGCAAAATATGTTCGAGATAAAAATGTTTTTTTCCCGTACAGTGTTGCCATTGCTCTTTGTTAAACAAAAATTCGTTAAAGTTTTACAAAATTTAGAGTAAATAATGAAACAAATTCGAAATTCGGCTTACAAGTGCCCATGTTTGGTTGGAGGACTACTTTATTCAAAATTTGAAGGCTAGGACCATCAAATTTGACCCCCCCCATTTTCCCCCACAAAGCGAGAAACGTTCATATATTCATGCAGATTCTTCATTATTTAGTTTCTTTAAATACAATGCATCGCAATAATATTTGATAGCAACAGTTTGAAAAAGTGAAACGACGCAAAATGCCATTTTGAGTGTAACATCCCTTTGGGCTAAAAGAAATATTTTCTTTTTTGGTAAGCAAAATGTTATATGTGGAAATAATTCGTGAGCAAATTCTCTCGATTCGGCATTTAATTGTTTGCATAAATGTGAAATTAATTATAATAGGTATTTTCCAGTATAAATTGAAAAACAGAAATATCTTATTTTAAAATTATTTTCAAAAGCAGTTTTATGCTACTGAAGGACGTGATCGATAGATAAGGCTATGTTTTTATTGCATTATGTTCAAGTAATTAAAAAATTAATAAATCTTGTTTTGCTGGTTCAAATGTGACTACTCTTAGCAAATTTAGCTTGGATAATGTATAAAATGTGCCATTTAAATATGCATTGCATAGATTTGAAATGCCATCATTAAAATTTATAAGCAGTTTACAGAAATAAAAATTCTGTGATTCGGAATCCAGGGCTGAATCATACGTTGTTGGCGGCAGGGCATGTAAGGGAAGAACAAGATTCATTAACTACACGGCTTTGTTTCTTCGGTAGTCCATGAGGGAATAGCAGCATTCCTAAATTCTCTCTGACGTGTAACGGAGACTGCCCCAGCCCCCCAAAGTTATTCAGCAGGGGTAACAGCGACCCATCGACCTTGAACTAGCCGCCCTGTTCTTCATTCACCGGTTCATTCTCCGATCGTCCGTACCTGTCATTCAAGTTTTAGATTCTGTGTAAATGCTCTCCTTGGGTTTTTTTTTCCCTCCGCTTTTATTGTTTTAAGAATCGTCTGCGTCTTTTGTGTCTGATTTGAAATTATTAGCTACTCATTTAAAAGGAAATTTAAAAATCTCGTTGCCGTAATTCAGGCTAGAAGTTCTTGTCGGTAATCATCGCACATTTCTTAATTAATATGTATTAAACAAATGGCATTTTTAAAAGCATCGTCATTTTTTATGGTTTCAGTTCCTTAAATATTTTGTATATTTACTAGCTCTAAATTCATGAGGCAAAACAGTTCAAATTACAATTGTTTTGAATATATTGAATATTGTTCTTTAATTGCTTTTAGCATGTATTTTCTTAAAATCAAGTGTGAGACCCTTTTCATTCATTTCCAAGAGATGTGGCATCCATTCCTTGGGAATGCATACCATTTAGTAATATATTTAGAGCAATTTCTACTGGTTGACATAATATTTTCTGAAGTCAAATCTTATCCCACTTTATAAAGCAAGTATTGACAGTGCACTACTGAAAGCAAGTATTGACTTCTGTCTTTGAAAGACATCGGGTGTGAATTATGATTTTATTTTCATTTGCACATACAGTACATTTATATTTTTATATTACAGAAACAAGGTACTCGCTGATATGACTGGTATGCAACCTGGAATTGACAGGAAAACTTTATTTGGAAGGAACTGTGGTTTGAACATTTACTGCAGAATATTAGGGCATAGAATCGCAATTTTCTTTCCCCCTTTATTTTGTCTTTCCCCTCGCATAGCCACTGCTATCATCTGAATGTATAGCCTATATATATATATGGTTTTCTACTCTTATTTTATTTGGAATATTACTTCAAGTGATGATATGAGCTAACTTTTTTTTTTTTTTTTTTTTTTTTTTTTATTTTTTTTTTTTTTTTTTTTTTTTTTTTTTTAACTTTTTCTATGCGTGGCATATGAATATCAAGTTTTATAAATAGACATTTTAACTTCTTGAAAAACTTAATAGTTATTTATACTGCTATAAATGAGGTACAGCCTTTTTAGTATTAGATACCACAGGAAAATTGTTTAATTTGTGATGATGTCGAGTTCCATTGTAAAAAAAAATGAAAAGTTAAGAATTATAGTTTAATGATGTTTTTTAAGGGTATTAGTTTTACTTATTAAATTTAACTGGCAAAATAAAATATTTGCATGCATTTTATTTTTTAAACTGAAAATCTGAGAATATTTTCTTAGCCAGGAAAGTGCACAGGATGTATCAAAATAAATTATGATCACTATTAGTAGAAAACTTAGGCCATCCATTAATAAATATTTGCAAACTGCTGATTAATGCATAATCAACTAAAATTTTGTGAAACATTGGCGAAATTACACTAGGTAATTCAAATCCTTAGGCATAATTTTGAGCATTCACAAAAAATTCTTAAACAAGCACTTTTTTTTTTATTATTCAGTACTTTGAGGTAATAAAAGCAGTGAAGCAATTGAGAACGCTTTACAGGGAATAACGAGATAAGCTCTGGTTTTCAAAGTGACATTCATTTCTGTCATGTATGTGAATTGTTTCATGAATCATGAGAAGACAAATGTGCATTTTGTCTATTTGCGGGGGAGAATATGAAGGAAGCATGAAGACTGTATCAAAATGTTTTCCTAGTAGACAAGTCATAAAATCTTGGAGTGTTTACAAGTGTCTGTGAAATGGACAACTTGTCAGCTTCTTGCAGGATGCAGGGTGTTTTAAGCAATGCAAGGATCTGTGTATGGTTAAAGACTATGCTGAATGAAGCACTCAAGAAATTTTCTATAGTATAAATGCCGCAACTGACATGTGATGGGTACTGCAAGATGAATGTACAGCCTTAGTTGTTTGCAGACTACAGCTAGCCAAATGACGTATGCTGTTGCATATGTGCAATTCTCAGAGAAATGCATGTGAGGGAGTTTTAAATTACTCTCATGTGTGAGCAGTCAGTAATCACCTTGCCACATGTCTGTACCTGAGTTGTTTCCTAACATTTGGGTTGGAAACATTCATTACCAATTGATTGGTGTATATCAGGTGTTGTCCACCAGGGGAAATCTGCCCTAGGGGGAAATTTCATAGTTTCAAGTAGAGAATGTAGTCAGGCTTTTATTTTCATGTTAACGATTGAGTTTTTAATTTATAAATATTAAAAAAAAATTCTACTACTATTTTTAAACTACTACTTTTATTATTTGGTAGTTATGAACATTTTTTATGCTTTTCCTTGGTTATGGAACACATTAAAAGTAATCTAAATTTTTAAATAAATGTATATGTATTATTTGAATTTTGGAAAGGAGGAGGTGGAATGATTGTATAGCAATGGGCGAAAGGGGTGTATGGGGCTAAAACATTTGAGACTATGGTCTAAATCTTTTGTCATGCTGACTGGAAGGAAGAATGTGCTTAATATCTTTAAAAGAAGCTTTGAATTACTATGCTATGATGCAGCAAACATTAAAATATGTATATGGTTTCAACATGATGGAATGCCACCCCATTTCAGAGTGGATGTGAATAGCACCTTGTATGCAAAATTTTCAGACCCTTAATTTGACCAGAATGATCACTCAAATTCTCATGTCTGAATATGCCTGAATTCCTACATTTGCCATTTGCAAAACAATGGATATGATAGTCCCTTAAATTCCAAAGAGAGCCTTGCTGTCAGGATTTAGGATGTCAGTGTTTGAGAAATGTGCAGTATTTTTGTCAGTGTATGCTGATCATTACATTTAAGGTATGAAACCTACATTCATGTTGGCAGGCAATCTTTTTGTCACATCTGCTAATCCCTATCACTTCACCATTGGAGTTATACCTATACATTACATGCAAAAAGTTCTTGTTCAAGCATGCTGTGTTATCTCTTAAATTTTTGTGCAAAGGTTTTGAATAAACCTGTATAATTGATTGAATTCTAAGTAAAAAAAAAGTAGAAATCTATTACTATTTTTACTTATAACATTTTATTATTTTTATAAAATATTTATTAGAAGAATTTTGATAATAATTTTGAATTTTCCGAAGTTACATGCCATAGGTAAGCAAGCAAACAATAAATTATAGTTTGTGAATTTTTCAATTTTAGTTTTACATTTCATATTTAAATAGCATCCTATGCCATAAGAAAATTAGTATATACACTAGCATTCAAAATTAAGAGAATTTGCATATTTTGGGTATTTGCTTAAAAAGGCAAAGATACGAAAGATGTAAATCAAATTTCCAAACAAAAAAGCAAATCTTGAGTACTGAATATTGAAGCATACTTATGTATGTGGGCTATAAAGGGCTGTTAAAAGAGCACATGGTACTTTCTGGACTTTGCTCACTTGCACTTTTTGGTGACTTTTGTGATTTTTTTTACTCAAATTTGATAAAAATTCGAAAGCAGACATTTAAAACAAGTACTTACTAACATTTGCATGATGGAATCGGGTGGAGAACTATGTGTAGACTGGAGAACCACATGGAAGCAGGTTAGTCTCAAGCAGGGACAGTCTTAGAACCTCTGTGGCAGAATGGGTGGCAAATTTTTTTGTATTTAGGTAGGTATTGGGTGATGGAATTTAGGAGCCCCTCAAAAGCAGATTGCTAGAGACTTGAATGTAATGCCCAGTGTCTTATGCAGTGTCTGAAAATAGCTTAAGGATATTGGATTCAGAGAGAAAATGTCGGGCAACGTTGTCCACGAACCAAACAGCAAATAAATATTGATATTTGTTCATTTCAGCGAAGGGTAACAGGAGTATAACAGCTTTTTAGCTCTTTATGCTGCCCAAGAAGGTAATTTAAGAGGTTATATTTTCAGAACTATTTACATGAGACAGAGATATGTTTGGTAGAAGACTTCTGTTTGTGTCTTCCTTACTCTTCTGCACATAAAATAGCCATTTAACATGGTGCAGAGAACATCAACTTTGAGGTATTCTCTTAGCAGATGAGAGACTTGATTCCATCTAACCATTTATTCTGGATGTCCTTTTATCTGAAGAAAACAGATTTGCTTCCCATTCGCTAGCACTTAGAAAGGAGCCAATATTGGCAGTGGAAGTTTTGATCATCTAATCAGACATCATTCAGTGGGTCCACAGATCTTTGTGTTTTTGAACAGAAGCTGCAAGGTTATAGGGAAGAGATCTGAGAACTCTGTGTTTGCCCTTTAGGGGTGCAATTGGCCTTCATTTAATATTTATGGGATGACAGTGCTCGTCTAGAGGTGTTTCTGTTTGATGGTTTTCTGATTCTAGATGGATTGACTGGTCAGATCACCAGATCTAGACCTTACAGAATATATCTTAGATGGTTTGAGACAGCAGTTGCTACTCACCTTCTCCCTTCAAGAATCTTGTAAGACCTAAAAACAGCATTGTTGCAGAAATGGGATCAACTGCCATAGGTATTGATAAATTACCCCATTTCTAGTATGAAGTCATGTTGTGGAAGTTGTATGAATGTTAGTTGGGATCATACCACGTTTTAGCCCCCTTTTTTTATTTGATCTCGGAACCTTTGTTTTAGAACTTCCTGTGTTAAGCCTTATGCATGATCATACATATAATAACTTAATTGGTAAAATTTTAGAACTGAGTATTTTTCCTAATTAGTAATTAATCCAAAATAATTTATTTTTTAAATTATGAATATATACTATTGTTCTCTGTGAATTGAAGTCCATTATTAGAATACAATACCTAGCTGCATTTCAGAGTTTTATTTTGTTTATTTTATTTTCTAAAATTGAAGTTTCTTTTCTGTTAGTGATACTGATGCCTCAAACAGAAAATATTATAATGTATATAGTATAAATAGTCATGTCTTATAATTAAAAAAATATAAGGTTAATAGGCTAGAAATTATAAGGTGGAGTAAATAGGCATAAAGCAATGTCTTTTAAAAGTATGGAAAAAATCGGACATGTTTAAATTTGCCAAAATACATTACTGTTTCATGCCATGCGAACAGGTTGGCTGTGTGGGGATTTATCTCACATGTAGCCCATGTGTTGTTTGTGATATTCAAATGGTGGTGTGACACTTGTACACATAGCATTTCCACACAAGTGTCATTTGTACATATCATTCTTATAGAAACAGAAAATTTTCTAATAGGTGTAACCAGCTATGTACAACAAGTGACACTTCTGCACAGCCTGTCAGATACAATCAACCAACTTTTTGACACTTATTTATAAGTGCATTTTTGCATTTCTTTCTTAAAAAAAAAAAATAATAATGTGTATTTGCAGGATTTGAAGGTAATTTTGAAGTAAAGATTTCCCATAATTATAATTTTCTTGCTTGCATGCACAGTTTCTCCAAAACCATTGGCCAGAATTTCAAAAAAAAATTTACCAACTGTATAGCTAACTCAATGAGCAATTATTTATGCCTCTCACCTAACAATTTTAGAAATTATCTTTAATTATTTGAAAAATTAATCATTCAAAAATCGATGAACAAATTACAAAATTAAAATTAATTACAAAAATTAAAAAATGATGTCTGCTAAGAAAATATAATTTTATTATTTTTAATATAGGTCATTTTAATTCTTCATAAATTTTCTACTCTGGGGTAGGGAAACAGCTAAAAATACTGATTTCTGTATATAATTGTGAATGGCAGTACATATTACAGTATTATGTGAATGACTAAAATGGCATTTTATATAAAATATTTGGAATATAAAACAAAAAGTAGCAAATACATTATTAAGAATATTGTAATAATTATACTAAATTTACTGAATAAGTACTAATTTTTCATAAACTTGTTATAAAGATACTAAGCTCTAAAATATGTAGCTTTTTGGAGATATTTTGATTTTTTGTTGTAACTCCTCAATGTATTTATGTCATACTCTGATACATTTATTTTGTTAATATCTATATTTGTGCAGTTTAGTAGCTTAAAATTTTATAAAGCAAATTATTAATACAAATCTCTGTTCCAAGTTACTGGAAGATAGCCAGTAAGACCTGGATTTGTGTGGAATTGCCACTTTACAAGTTATTATGACCCCTCCAACAATGAATGTTTCTTGAGCAAGTTCCTCTGCTTTTCGATTTGCAAGTGATACTAAACCATTCAAATACCAGCCTGTTTTTTCAAAAATGAAAAGGAAAAATATCAAGTATAATTCTAATTGTTTTTTCATAGTTTTTTTATTGCTACAATAACTGTATTTCTTTCTCGAACAATTGAGTTTTCAGCTTTTTCCAAATTCGTAATTGGAAATCGGGGGGGGCTGCATTATATTTATATAAGATATATATATATATAAGAATAAAATA
>KK112450.1:1605656-1615813 GCA_000611955.2 Stegodyphus mimosarum | reverse complement strand
TGTTTTTTTTTTTTTTTTTTTTTATGTGTGCTATTTCCATATGTGAATTCTCTATTTTAAAAACTTTCTGAACACTCTGTACGAGTTTGTAAGATCGCGAGTATACTGTATTGAACGTTGAGCCTCTGTGCAGTCGAAAATCCATACAAAAATTTTCATTCCCGTAAACTGTGCTAATAATGCAGTATAGATAAAAAGTTTTGTATATAATATAAGCAATCCATTAACACGTATTTTTCACTAATGTATTAGCAATTTTGCAGAAAAAGTGAGTTTAGAGAAAAGGATGTGCAACGAAACTTCGTGAGGCTACTACCCTTGATTTCAAATCACCTGAACTTCCGTGGAGTGAATGTCTTAGAAAAGTGTTACTCAAGAACAATGTTTGTTTATTTTCTCAGAAATACTAGTTATTTTCAGAGGTGTTCGTTTATGAGAAGTAAATCGCCACGAGAGGGTTCATTATGGTGATCATAAGTAAGAAAAATAATTTAATGCTACGTTATTGTCGAGACCTAAGTTTACACCCTAAGTTTAGAAAGCAGATCAGCATTATCCGCTTTCTGAATAACTAACTCCAGAAATGAAAATTAATGTTGTCTGTATCTGTGTTTGTTGTATTGCAATATATGATGAAATAAAGGAAGTATTTACGTCTGTTTCATATATTCACATCTTTTTTATTATAGCCATTCCTCATATTTTGTCCCATCCGTATCTATATACTATTTGGTTTATTTGCAAGTTTTTCTTATCGCTGCGAATGATCATTTAAAAAAAAAATTCACTGTCTTAATAAAATAGGTAGTTATAACGAGACCCGAGGAGTTCATATCCATGTGAGGTAGGTGAAAAGATGAATTATATTAAGTCAGCTGTAAAGTGTGTACTTCTAGAAAATAAAAAAAAAAAAATTGCATATAGAACAACTGCGTTTATTAAGTGTGGGATTTTGTTCTCGGGTAAAATTTAGATATTGACTGCAGTTTAAACAATTAATGCAAATAACTTTTAGATGTTTAATTACATGATTTATTTTCTTAAGGTAATTTTTAGCTATGTCATTATGACTTATCGAGTCATTAAGAATAAAACAATAGAAGACACTTATGATTCATCTGATACGGAGAGTAATAAGGAAATTTTGTCTATTCCGAGCCGTTTCTTATGAGCTAGTTCGACTTCATCATATATAATTTTATTCCGTAAATTGAGATATTAAGCACAGCAACCCTCCCACCCCCTTCTGTAACAATCAATATCATATTTCTATGGCAACTGTCGGAGGACACTGCAAGCCAATCGCTGAAAGCAACAGTCCGCGCTTTTTAAGCGACACTTGCTCGTGTAAATAGATTGCCACAGGTGTCAATCACCGAGACATTATGTTCGATTTTGTATACATTGCATCATTTTAATTTTATCATTACATTATGTGATACTGTTGTTATAGAACATATTATGTTTTCATTTTCTTTTTCTTTTCATGACCATAGAATCATATCACTGAGACTGAGTATGTGATTGGTTGTTTTATCTGTAAGTTTTTTTGATGGATCTCTTCTTCCTTCCTTTTCCAATGATTGATTTATCATCAATATTTTTTCTTCACATACTGAAAAATTAAGTGCTTCATACGCACAATATTCGAAAAATGCTTTAAAGTAATGTGTTTGAAACAAACATTTAAAAATATTGCATTAAATTATTAGAAATAGAAGTCAAGTTTAATGCAACTATTATAAAGGGCTTCAACTTTTAAAAACAGTTTTTTTAATGTTATGTAACTTTATATACCAAAATATCTTCTTAAAACGTCCCGAATATATGGAGTGAAGAAGAAAGAAGTAACAAATAACGTTAAAAATTTACAGCTACTTCTCTTTACTGTATTGTAATGTAAGCTTAATGTAAAACCATTAGCTACGAATTAAAACAAACTTTATTTAGAAACCAGATAGCATAATAAATAAGGTAGCATGAAAAGTAAGGTACGGTAGGCTAAAATCAGTATAAAATACAAGTTATTTAACAAAGTGATCATCATCGCTTGGTTTAGGAATAGGTCGCCGTTTGGACGTTTAATTATTCCATATGAAGACCAGACTGACATCATTTGAATTTTCACTTATGAGTCCATTTAAAAGCCGATGCATTCGGCTATAGTATGTACTTGCAGATATTGCACTGACCCTCGGATGTTGCACAAAACAAAATAGACAGAACTATATGAACTAAAAGAGACAAAGAACAACTTTTCAACGCTTCGATCTAAAGTTAAATAATCGCGTTACTTGGGTTTCGTATTTTTCGATTCGGTGTGCTTCTGTTTATACGGCAGTTGGTTTGCCCTTCTAACCAGAACAAATTCGATTGTAAGGCAGATATGGGCTGCCTCCATTAAAGTCTATGTACAGAAGACCTAGATCATGGTCTCAAAATAAAAATGCATGCGAGCCAAATGGGCGATTTGAAAGCAGCTGACGGACCAGAACATTTTTTAACGAAGTTTAAAAACATTCGTCGCAAAAAATATTAACTAAATTTCACTTACTAAATATTTATCAGAATGTGCGTAAGGTATAATAGTAATAACATAAAGAAGAAAATTATATTTATTTTCTGTCTGAAGTTTAAAGGCTAAGAACTTGCAAGAAATTTTTATTGGTTATAACTTTGCTATTCAGCTCTATTGACAGTTAAATATTAAATTTTTGACTGATATTTATTTCAGGTGGTTCCAGTATGTTAATTAACCACTAAATAACTTATTTTTTAATCCAGGCCAGAAACCGGGAACACTAAAATATTGAAGCGCCATTAGCTGTCGGCGTCAGACTAAGTTTACTGCCTTTATTAAAACGGGGAATTCTCCCCTCCTTCTCCTAGTCGTATAGCATGGTGAACATGTATACAGTAGCCGCTCAGGCGGTATAGGGGTTAGTGGCGCCGACTGCCGTACCGATGGGCTCGCTATCGAATTCCGGAGAAGACATGTTTGTCGGTGTATAGTATCTATGCGAGGGACCACTCAAAATAAACTGCGAGCCGACAGTCCTCCCGAGAGGTTGGCGGTAAAGGAAGAGCCTCGGAACGCCCCCCCCCCTCCAAAGTGTTCTCCCTCAAAATTGGAAAGGAGCTAAACGGTTATGAAGGCGCGGTGATACTTAATATATACGTACGGCAATTCACAAGTGGAGGCCTTGCTTCAACTTGTACATGTACGAGCGTATAGTGACAAAAACACGAGAGGAGTAATGCTTCCGGTGTATGTCGTGATGCCTGTTACAATGTGCGTACGAATTTTTGTTGTAAATCATACTTCATCTGGAGTACTTTATTCAGCAAAGAGGTGTTCTTAGGAAGTGCTATCGAATCCTGTGCAGTAACTATGCTTAGATTCGGCATGCATCGGCTTTCATGGGAATTAGGGGTAACCTCTAGTGACTTTGTAGTCATTACGATTTTTTGAAGCTGGAGTGGTAAAAATGTGCAATGCTTTCGCCGGGACATGAACCTGGACCTCTGGAATACGCGCCGAGTGTGCTACTGGTTACACAAAGAAGGCATACAAAAAGAGGGAGAAAATACCTTACATATATCTCTTTTTTAAAGGGCGACTAGGGATTAGGGGACCCAGTCACCGAATCATGATGGTGAAGAATCATCATCTTCTATTTTGGGCTGCACTGTAGTCTTTTAGGTTATTTTCTGAAGCAGGAGACATGAAAAATTAGCAATGCCCTCGCAGGGACTCGAACTTGGACCTCTCGAATACACGCCGAGTGTGCTGACTGTTACACCGCTTATATACTTACTTAATCCTCAGTCGCCTTTTTAAAGGACGACTGGGGATTAGGGGACTCAATCCCCAAATCCTAGTGGTGAAGAATCATCATCCACCGCCTTTTAGTTCGGGCGCTACTGTAGAGTCATTAGGATTTTTTGAAGCAGGAGAGGTGAGAAATATCCCATGCCCTCGCTGGGACTCGAACCTGGACCTCTCGAATACGCGCCAAGTGTGCTACTGTTACGTCACGAAGGCATGTAAAAGGAAGGAGAAAATACCTTATAACTTCTTTCACAAATTGCGATCGTGAACCGAAGAGGAATTTTTAGTTAACTTTTCTATTAGCATTATTTATTTTGTTTCTATTTCCGTATTCTGATAAAAACTGAGGAGGTCTAGCACCTGTATTTTTATGTCTGTCAAAATGCTATTCTCTATCTTAATTCGAACAACAGTATATTATATTTAAATTTAGCAAATACCCTTAGGAAAGATAAGTTTAAGCGCACATTAAAAATTTTTTAAGATTTTTGTTCTCATTATAATTTTATAACATGTTTGTGAAATAGATTACTTTATTAGTTTATGAATTTCATAATGACAGTATGTTATCAAAAGTGATGTTTGAGCATTTTGTCTTTCTAAGAAACAAGTATATTGTCATGAATTCTGTGCTTTATTTTATTGTCTTGAGGACCAGTTATCCCAATAATGTTTAGAGTTTAGAGCAGGCTTATTGAATTTCAACATTTCTGACCTACATAAGTTATAGAAAATCCTAACATCAGTATTATAAACCTTATTAAATTAAATTTACTGTTTTAGGAAACTCAGAATAATCATTTTGACTTTGAGCATTATACAGATAATATTTCAAAGGTCTGAAGTTCAGACTATCTTCGTGGATGCCTTATGTTTTCCGTTGTGAATGATCTTTCCTTTATGAACATTGTGATTTTGAGAAATATTAAGTCCTGTGATTAATTGGTCTGATATGAAGAGAACTTGCACCACTTTTAAAGACACCATATGAATTGGATGTTTTTTTGGGGGGGGTCATTTCTATTCCTCCCTTCTAATAATTCAAATAATGTCGCTGATGCATTGATTGGTTTGACATATTGATAAATGAAAGACAGAAATTATAGAATTGGGTTTAGAAGTAAGGAATTTTCCTAAAGAAATTTAAAAATGATCGGCGGACCAAATTATGTTGGCGTGTGAAAGAATTTTTTTTTTATTTCGTTTTGTATTTTTCTATAAACGGTCAGCTGTTGTGAGAGCGGGAAAAGATTTGATATAGAACTTGGAATTGCCAGAGTGCTGTTTGAAATCCAGTTCTCTTCTTTCCTATTACGTTAGTTGAATGGATTTCTAACCATTTTAAGAGGCATGCAGATTTCGCTTCCTTTCTTCAATGAAGAATTTAAGATTAAGAACCAACCAATGAACAGTTGGATGATGCTTTTGACTGGTCTCGGCTCAACGATTTGAGATCGGGCCCGCCCCAGAGCGTTGACTCTTTTGAAAGAACACCCCCTTTTTTTTATTTATTTGTATATTTTTTCTCTCTTTCTTGTTTTTTCTTTTCTTTTTTTTTTAAATATGTGTGGAAACTGAGTACTGGTCGTAACCGTAACTTCCTCCGGCCGGCTATGTATATATATACATTCGCGCAGAGGTTGTATGGCAGGAAACCCGCGGGACCTGTCTAAGTTTCGTTCGTGACGTACCTTCTCAGATGCCCTCATTATTATTCGTTAATCATCAAGTTGTTAAATATTTTTTCTATTCGGCAGAAAAATTGGAATCTGTTATTTGCAAATTAAAGAGAAGTTTTATTTTGATTAATTAGGAGTTACCGCTTTAATTTTCTTTTTAGAGGGATGAAAATGTATAATCAGTCTGAAGATTAACTTTTTATGCTCGTTAGTGATTGAACCGCTTGTTGCATTGGAGAATAGTTTACATCTCCGTTTATATTTCATGAGAAATTTCGAAAGTAAATCGTATACTTCCTTATGTAATATTGTCGCAGTTCCACAAATTTTTAATATTAAAATATTTTTCAGAATTCTTTAAAATAATTTTAAAAGGAATTGCTTTTCTGAGAAGAATCCAATAAAATCTATTCTATGTTTTATAACTTTTTCAAGTTAAAGAAAGTGTTCTTGGCGAGGAGCACTATTATGAATATTTAAATATATATCAAAAATGAAGAGAACCCCTTAGCAGCAAAATGTTGGATGGATATTAAAGTAATTTAATTAAAAGAAGTATTGAAACAAAAGGTATGTGGTGAATAGTTCATCTTAATAATTTGTTTAAATTTTCAAACCTTTGGTACAGAAATTATAGCTATTTTGAAAGTACTTTGATAAGCTGAATATGTCAAGATACTGTACCGCGTATCAAAAAAAGTTTACTAAAAACTTTTCATGTATTGTATTGTGCATATTATGTGCATTGCTACGTAGGTCCGGAAAACAATATGTTTTATTATTTTTATTGATAAAACATGACTATTAAAGAGGATTATTCGTTGCATGATCATTTACTTGATTCTGTACCATACCGTGACGTCGCCAAGCGTTTTGCTGCCCGGTACAATCTTTGCGAACCTTAAATTCTGCTGCCCGTTGCCCCCTAAATTCTAAAAATTTCGCGTCTCTGAATTCTAAAAATATTGTCATCATCCGTAAATTTTGCTGCTCTGGGCTTTAAATCCTAAAAATGTTGCGGTCGCAACGGTTGCACCGGCTCTTGTGCCATTCCTAGTGGTACATCAGGTACACTGAGTCGAAATTGATGCTGTCGTAGTTTTTGAACATATCTTAAAAAAATTTTTTTTTTTATATAATTGTAATATTTTTAAAATAAGTAATATTAAAACGTGCACTTTCGCTTCGTCATTTAATTTTTTTTTAGATTTAAAATGGCGATGCCATCGTATTTCATGAATATTTAAGTTCTAATTCTTAACTTAATGAAAGTTAAGATTTCTTACTTCTGGTCGATAATTTCCATAAGTTAAATCATAAAAATTTGAATGTAGAGGTATGACTTACTCCTCATTATATATATAGTATATAATTAAACATGCTGAATTAATAAATTATAACTATCCAAGCAATTTTGGACTTAATTTTAAAATCAAAGTTGTATAAAATAATTTGTTTTTGATTTTATATATATTATTGGAAAAGCTGCGATATGATGACGTAATAAGAGTAAACTATCATTGATACTCGAGCACCCGTTTCTCGACATCAGAAGAGTCCGCGCATGTCATCCGTCACGGTCATGAATGCGAAAATGTGCCACCGTCCTCTAGTCTGTAGGGCCATCATGAGAATATTGTTGATACCTTCGAACATTTCATGCGTAGCGGTGTATCAGCAAGGAATTAATTCTATGGACTGCATGTGCGAATATGAAAAAGATATATATGTTAAATATGAATATGCGCACATACATTTGAATAAAATATTATTTTATGTGAAATACTTTCTACTGTTACAAAATGCGAATCAATTTTTCATAATAAACGCTTGTCGAAGAACCTTCTTTGGCATTGACGATTTCTCTTTTTGTGTTTTGCTACACGTATACTTGTTAAGAGTCTTTTTTTTTCTTCTTAGATTTACAAAAGATACAGTAAAAATATTTTTCTGCGGCAAATGTAAATAATTTTTTATTTCTAACCATAGAACAAGTATTTTTCTTTTTTCTTAATTAACTGAATAATATCCCCGTATCATTAATAATCATATCGGGAAGGATTCATTGCAGATGTAACAGACGTATGTCAAATTTACATTAAAATAAAGCAAAATTCAACCCTTATAATGATTTTATGTGTTCATTTTGGGACATGATCTGATCTAAGTGTCTGTTTTTCATGGAGCAAGATACTGCGTTCCATGAAAAAGGAAAGACTTATTTTTGAGTGTCAGCGAAATGCATTGGATTCTGCAAAATTATTAGCAAGTGAAGGGTAAGTTTTACTTAATTTTATTTAAATGTTTGCCAGCTCGAGTTTTGCAAAATTGAGTTTTCACTTACAACAGTATGAAATTCTATAATAATTTTTCATTAGGCTTTTCGTCTTTACTTCGGATATAAGTGATTAACGCAGGTTGAATTATTCCCAAGTCCGGGTTCGAATCATGCATAAAGCATGGTCATTTGTTAGTTACACTGTTTTTGTGTCATTGAAGCATTAAAATCGGTCGAGCCGAAGTCTTCTTGAAGAATTAACTGGTAGGGGAGGAAGAAGAGCATGAGACCCTTGCATTCCGTTTCCTAGGAGACCCTTAATCAAAATTGTAATGGAGCTGAAGTAGGTAGCTCGTGCGTATTTTGCCTAAATCAAATAATCCAGTCCATTAGGCATTTTATTATTCATTCGTCGATCATATACATCAATAATGTCAATAAACATATATATATTTTATATCTCATACTTATGGCATGAAAATATACTTGTTATAAACTTTTGTTCAGATATATAGAAAAATTCCCTTTTTTTTTTTAAGTGATTCACTTTCTTACATTAATGAATGATGCACTATAATACAGAAGATCATTGCCTCGCTGGGGATGTTTCCCAAAGTTTTATGATCAGAGGAAATGTATATGATCGAAAATACTAATTTGAATCTTCCTCCTCTTTTCAGTATATTAATTAGAAGAAGGTTGCTTAAATAGGAGGGAGTTTTATTCATTTTAGCGAGAATTTACTGCTTATTATTTGGCAAACTGTTTAATGTTAGCTTTGAGCGGTTAGCTAGCTTTGGCCCCCCAAAAAAGCTTAGTGTAGCCGTTTTTGTATTTTCAATAATTTTATGAGTAGCATTTCTGGATCTTAATTACCTTATTATTCATGAATTTAGTTTTTAAAAAGCCATTGTCAGTTATGTTAATTTGTTGTCATAGGGCTTTAATGAATAGTTTCCTTTTAATAATTAAAAATTATTATGCAGAACTGATAAAACCTTTAATCTTCTTCTGTGATATTCGCAATGGAATATTTAATAACGTGAACTATTTCTAATTAATATGTTTAGAGGAAAGACGCGTTGAAGATTAATAAAGTTTAATTCTTCCGTAACTCACCCCACCAGTAAAGTATTATGAGAATTATACGTTTTTATTTTCTTAATCTGCGATTATTTCGCTGATTCGTATAGCCTCTCCCCCCCCCGATTCTAATGCTTTCTTATTCTACTTATTCATATTAATCGCGTCAGTTAAGAGGGTTTGAAAACTATGAAGTTCATCAGTGAATCACATTTTTTACTTGGATATATATACATTTACGTATGTGTGTGCGTGTTAAATGAAAAAAAATATCTAAATCAAAATTCTAACTATAAGTTGTAATATTCCCATAACACTACGTTTTCGTTCGACTGTTTCCCTTTTCTTTCTTAAGAATAGTAACTGTTATGGTAAACTCTTAAACTGCGTCATTTCCAAATTAATCCTGTCGTATAATCTCACATATCCTTTTTAATGCAGGTATTTACCTAAACGCTGTAGCCAGTCACGATGAATCCGAAATCGGAACTATTGGGAACCTTCTGACATTCTTCTCAGGCTTTCTTCCTCAGTGCGTCAGCCATTATTGTTGCTTGCTTGCTTCTAATTGCTCTCTTCTCTTTTTTACCCATCGGATTTGTCATAAAGTGTAGATAACTTACAAAATGTGATGTGCGCCTATAATGCTGTGTGAATAAGAATATGAACATCACGAATAATTTTATATAGAAATAAAATATTTTAAATTGTCACTACGGTTTCATCTTTTTGCACATATGCAGCTACACGTTCCACACGCCATTACCATCTATACCTCGGGCCGTGAACGAAGTTCTCACTCTTCTCCTAAATTTTATAAATATGTATAATTATATATATATATGCAAGAAAAATAAAGAATATGTAAAAGATTAAATAAGCAAATTTCCCTTCTGAATTCTAAAAATAGTAACTTCTTTCTGCAGTGCGTTATTTCTAGATTAATCCATGTCATACGACTCTTACATAATTCTGGTGATGTAAATGGAACTAAAACTTGAATAGCAAATAGTAATTTTATAGCAGTATTAACTATCCAATCAAAATGCATTGTAAACCAAAACTAAGTCAGTCTGAATTAAGATTTCACCCCAAACGTAACACTTGCTCGCTACTCTTCGGCCTAGCTGGACTGCTGTCTGCTGCTTTCTTCTTGCTGAAAAGTTATCAAAATGTAAACCTCTTGATATAGGCACAAATAATGTGCCAAGTTGTTTGTGGCCGCAATATCGTTACTGAAAATAAGATGAAGCTTTAATCTGCCTCGACTGTCAAATTTCGGCGT
>KK112450.1:1555137-1604346 GCA_000611955.2 Stegodyphus mimosarum | reverse complement strand
GGCTACTGCACGATACGACAATCCAGCTTCACGAAGGCCGATGATTCTCCCTCGTTCAAACTCTGTAAGTTGTTCAAATCTCGCTCTCTTTCGTCGACGAGGCATAAGTACAGATTGAGTTAACGTTTACCACTAGCAGATAACCACCGATAACCATACACGCCTCGCTACAGCCGTCTATTTATTCGGATCCATCAGCCGTTCAGAGGGCGCTGCTCAGCATACGCATGCGCTACGGATTTGCAATTCTAATCATTTGCATATCATGCGCTACTTTGCATTTCCTGAAAATTTCAGCTCACTCGCGTAAGTCCTTCATGGTGTTGCAATTTTCACAAACGTGAGTGTATATGTGTGATATACATATACATGCATATATATATATATGTATGTGTGTGTGATTTAGAAATGAAATTAGATGTTGAAATCATGTAGATGCGATAAGAAGCCTGCAGTTGTGACGGATTGAAATATTCCTTTTTAGTGTAGTTGGCATTCGCACCCACAAAAACTTTAGGCTGAAGGCGCGCCTGTTCCAGAACATTGACATTTTTGATATCATTACGGTAATAAGAGAAGCTGCGTGACAGTGGCCGATTAACTGAAAGCAAGTGTGATGTGTTCGAGACGAAATCTTAATTGGAATTGATTCAGTTTTGATTTCGATATTTTTTAATTGGCTAATTAAATAACTCTCTAAAATTATTATTGGTGTTTGAGTTTCAATTTGCAAAACCATCTGCTCACCATATTATGTAAAAGTCATATGATGGTATTAAATTTGAAATGACGCAGTATAGAGAGGGTTTTTTCTTTAAATGTGTAGTTACTAATTTTAGAACAGAAGGGCGAAGTACTAAATTAAAATGAATTAAACGAGTGTTGCAAATTAAAGTTAGAATTTTGTTTACATATTTTTATCTGACATATTTTTATCTTTTTATCTGACATATATACGAGGGTTGGAACTTTAATAGTGGCAACTATTTATTTACAAGGAATACAAAAGTGATTCATGTCACCATGTTTTACAGTCCTTCAATATAGTCGCCAGCATTGTATACAACCCGTTTCCAACGATGTGGAAGTCGCAGAATATCTGTAGCAGCGCCTGATTTGTTGATAGTTTGCATGGACCGGTCTACTGCCGCAAGAATCTTAGGAACAGTTTGGAAGCGAGTGCCACGAAGTGGTTCCTTCATCTTAGGAATTAAGTCATAGTCACAAGGGCTTAGATTTGGGGAGTATGGTGGATGGTAAAGCACTTCCCAGCCCCATCGCTTGAACAAATCAGTCACAGCTTGCGCTGCGTGCGGCCGAGCATTGTCATGCAAAATGAGAGGGGCGTTTTGCAGAAAGTGTGGCCGGCAACAGCTTGCAGGTCTGACACTCGGACGACCTGGCCGCAGCATGTCTGCCACGTTTTGGCGTCCTTCATTGAATGCTTTCACCCATCTTGCTACGGTTCTGTAAAGCAATGCAGATTTCCCGCAAGCTTCTTGAAGCCCTTGATGACACTGTCGTGTTGTACGACCTCTGGCACATTCAATTTTTATCCAACATCGTTGTTCTTGTTTTGAAAACATCCTGACAACACTTACTTTAGACCGCGAGCTAATACAAGGATCCGTTCTTCGCGTCACTCCGCATGCGCATGACGTAGGCAGGACGAGTCTTTTTGCGGAGATGTAAAGTAGGTATCTAGTTCACGTGTGGTATACGCGATATTCTTTGGTTTTGTTGCGTAGCGTGTTTTCAGCTGTGTTGCCACTATTAAAGTTCCAACCCTCGTATATGGAGAAAAAGCACATGCTGAAATAATGATATTTATTAATTGTTGTCAGTTTAGTTGTGTGTATGTTATTTGTCTCTAGCTTTTCCAATGACGTTAAGTATTCGGAAAATTTCTGGAAATTTTCAGCTCTTAATGTAAACTGATGTCGGCTCGATACATTTTTTCGTCAATTGGCTCAAATTCGTCGTGGTAGTGTAAATTATTTTAGAGAATTCTTGGTCCTCTTGCTTTACATGGATTAATTTTTTGCTCTTGTTACATTTGTTGAATTGCTTTCTCAAAACTGTGTCAGTTAATACGTTTTTGTCCAAGTAAAAGGAACCTACTGTAATAGATATCAACGTCGTTAAATTTCTATGTGCGTTATTTTTTCAAATTACCCATCCTTCACCAAAAAGAGCTTTAGGAAGCGACTCTGAATTTAGTTTGAGTGCAAACGAATTTCTACGCTTCACACTGCGGGTGGTAGTTTCCTAATCACGATATCGGACTTCCTTGGACGCTCTCTCATACTCGTGCGCTCTTCACAGACTCACTCATACGGGCAAGCATAACATACATTCTAATGTTTTTTTTTTTTGGTAGTCCTGGGTCTTTCGTTCCTTGACTCGCGCCATTTTCTGCAGCCGCGAACCGTGACGGAAAAGTAAATGACCTCCCCCTCTTGATATCCTGGCCCTCCCTCCTCTGCTTTACCAGTAAGAGAAATTTGCGTTTTGTGGTGCATCGTTATTATTTGTCAGTAAATGCTAGTTCCAGTGTTGCGGTGAATGTGTGACATATTGTTTTTAATAATTTTATGCGGTACCCGATGGGGTGTATTAAGAAATCCATCTGCCGAAATTAGAGTCGTGCTTCTCTGTTCCATTGTCTGTATTCAGAAGGAAATATGTTTGATTATTATCTAATTAAGCAATATTTTTGTAACATATTGTCTTACTTTTTATTCATTTTTATGTGTATATAAGTATACCATGGGAACTTTGTAAAATTAGGACAGGTTGATTAATTATGACAAAACAATCGAGGACTATTTCCCTTGAGAAGAAAAGCTTTCGTGGTAGAATATTTTTAAGATAAATTAGTTGATACACACGTTAGACCGATAGTCTCAAACTCAAATAGCATGACAGCCGAATACACGATTTGAAAGCTGATGGGCCGCACGCTATAAAAACTTAAATTAATAATTTAATAGAAGCAGATTTAACTATCCTAGGAAAATTCTAAAATTGCATATCAATCAAAATTTTATAATACGTTTTAGATTTTTCATATTTTCATGCTCCAGACTGACTTCTCAAGGGGAAATAATCTCAAACATTATTACAATATTCACACCTCATGATGAAAAAGTTTGCGGCGTGAAACAGTCTTTCACAAATAAATGCTAGTTTTTTTTAAAAAAAATTAGAATTAAAAACGGGCTTTCAGTTTTTTTTTTTAATCCTATGTTCAGATTTTATATTATGCCCAAACGAGCATATTTTTAATTTACAGACACATACACGTTTCTACAGCATTTGGGCTAACCGCACATTATGCTAAAATATTTAAAAAAAGTATATCTTTAGAATTTCCGACAGACAGTCCGCACGCTGGAGATAAAAATGTTTTATTCCTTACAGTGTTGCCACTGCTGCCTTTCAAATTGCTGAGTTTTTTAATCCAAAATTCGTTAAAGTTTCACAGAGTATGAAATAGATGATAAAACAAAATCGAAATTCCAAATTCGGGCTTCCAGATGTCCATGCTCGGGTGGATGACTATGTATTCAAAATGTGATGGCTCTAGGTACAGTTTTTCACAGTGCGAGAAACAGACATACATTCATGTAGAGTCTTCATTATTTAATTTCTTTAAATATAATACAGGGTGATAATATTTGGTGGCAACAATTTAAAAAATGATTCGGACATTTAAAGTGATTCGATAAAAAATGCCGTTTTCAGATTGGGCTAAAAATGTAAAATGCAGTGGCAAAGAAAATCTAATTTAACAACGGGTCAATTACATTGAAAATACAGCAGTCAGTTTAACCGTAGACTTAGTAAATATTTTACACGTAATTAATTTGCCAAGTCTAATGATATATAACGCATTATTGTGAGAAAATGTTAAATACCTTTAACTTCGTTTTCAACTATTTAAGAGAGGTAAAAAAACGTGAAACTTCCATGTAGTTTAAGAAAAATAAAAGACTAAGAGAAACTTACTAGTAATTCTGTAGGAAACTTATAAAGAACTCCCTATAAAAATCAAAATGACGAGGTGCCTCTGTGAAAGCTCGGTATCTAAGTGCAGGGTTGCCGTTTCGTATGAAAGTCATTCATACGTCGTAATGGTCAAATCTGACAATGCGGTTTGCATATATATAGAGAGAGAGCGCGTGCGGCCCTATATAAATTGCACTGTACAATTAGTACTCAAAAGGTATTCACAATTCTAAACGATTCCTAATGATACAATGTAGATCCAACTATAAGCACAAGTTGCAAAGGCTTTATTTTTATTAGCTGTACCTTGGTTTACCTCCATCTGCATAGCATCTGCACAGCTATGCATGTAACTAATCAACTAGTGACTGTCTGAAGGAAAATGTGTATTAGAAGAACCAACTGAATAGAAAAAACCGTAAACACCAAAATACTGTTGCGTCACCAACTATTGGCTGACGGACGAAGAATATTCTCCCACCTTACCTCAGTTACGTGGCCTGCCATACAGATAAATATACAGCGATTCATACAGCCTACTCATTCTGTCCCTTCAGCAGTAATCATTCACATAACCA
Organism: Stegodyphus mimosarum; assembly: GCA_000611955.2. Classification (NCBI taxonomy): domain Eukaryota; kingdom Metazoa; phylum Arthropoda; class Arachnida; order Araneae; family Eresidae; genus Stegodyphus; species Stegodyphus mimosarum. The sequence goes on along the minus strand of KK112450.1, from coordinate 1,599,757 downwards.
CAATCCGTATCTTTATATCTCTAAAACTACACTGGTTATCATGAATTAAGGAAAAATCACGATTACTGAAAAAGTTACATTAGAATTTTATGAAATTTACCCACAATATACAACACATAGTAAGGTATCAAATAACATAAAAAGAAATTACCAATTATGGTAGTATAGAAATTAGCACATGTATAAAATGAACAAATTGAAGGTGCCAGTTTGCTATAGGAAAAGTACCTTCAGTATGGAATATGGTCGCCTCTAAAAGCAATACAGCACATACAGCGATGTGAGATCCTTTCAGTTACGCGGTCTATCAATTCCATAGGAAGCGAAAGCCATTGCTCTTGCAAAGCAGTTGCAAGCGCGGCAAGGGTCTTGAGGAGGTCGGATTGAGAGCAGCTAGACGTCTTCCTAAAGCATCCGAAACGTGCTCGATAGGATTCAAGACCGGGGATTGAGCTGGCCACTCCATGCGCATAATTGTTTCCTGTTCAAGGTAATCATCTACGATGTGAGCGCTGTGTGGTCTTGCGTTGTCGTCCTGTAACAGGAAAGCATCACCTATTGCCCCGGCATATGGGCGCACATAAGCATCAAGGATGTCATCTCTATAAACCTGAGCATTCACGGTTTTCCTTGGAAAGACATGGAGGTCTGTACGTCCACCCAAAGAGATGCCACCCAAACACAGACACTGCCTCTACCGTATGCATCTCTTTCACGGATGTTTGACGGTTGATAGCGGATTCCAGGTTCTCTCCATATCAAATAACGCCTACTATCGCTTTCTAGACTAAACTTGGACTCATCCGTAAAGAGAACAGCCCTCCATTGATCAGGCGTCCAGTGGACATGTCGTGCCCACTGCAAACTATCCCTCCTATGGCGTGACGTGAGCATCACGCAAATGGCTGGTCGCCTCGCATACAGACCACCGTCGTGAAGCTTTCTGCACACAGTTGACGTTGACACCAACCATCCGGTGGCTGCAGCAAGGGAGGATTTAAGAAGAGTCAAAGTAGCGTTTCCATTCCTGCGTGCACATAATATCGGTCATCGGCGCTCGTCGTAGCAGTTGGCCGTCCTTGGCTGAACCACCTAGATGCCGAATCTGTGGTTTAAAATTTGTTCCGAAGGGTATGAACCACAGAAGGGCTCACATTTAGCCATCTGGCCACTTTAGTTCTGGAGGTCGTTGATGCCTGGAGGCTATCTCAGATTTCTTATGTCACTATCACAGTGAAAATGTGGGCTTGCTGTCAAACATGGACTTTTATGCTCCTCGCAGATGACGTATTCCGATTGCAGCGCCACTAATTTGCATATTGCAGTTTTACTCAACTACTCTTACTTGGCAACATATTCAAATTTTATAAGGTTTGGCGTATTTTTGAGGGAATTATCGCTATTTTTGTGATTTTTCCTTAATTTATGATAACCAGTGTATTAACACCGTATTTATAACGAATACATAATCGAATTCCTTCTTAGGCTTTGTTAAATAGCTTCGATGGCCGCGTGTGACCTTACGGGCTGCCGGTTTGAAAGTATTGCTTTAGAAAAAAAAAAAAAAAAAAAAAAAAAAGAAGAAGAAGAAGAAGGAGAATCAGTAAGTTCCTTTCAATGCCAGGATTCAAACGAGGAGGGTAGATACTACTATACTCTTACTTCCGATGTTGGCTTCAGGAATTCTGAAAGGAAGCAAATGCATTATGAAAAATTAAGAATTTCGAAAGTTGCGAAGACGAGTTGTGTTATAGATTGGGTGATGAAGCGTCATTTCATACTCATATTCATATCAGTGATACAACAATATGATCAAATTAGTAACAAAAAACTTAAAGCAGCTTTGAAGCAAGTCACAAAATATTCTGATTTACTGATATATTTTTTTTAATATTGTTTTAGGAAGAAAATAGTAGTAGAAGATTAAAAACAAATTATTTTAATTTCCATATATTATTATTATATCGCTATATTATCTTGACGGAAAGCTTAATTCTTTTGACGCCAGAAATTTGTTTCCTTTTTGTCTGAAAGAAATTTAGCTGTCAGTTTGATATTAGAGTAAAAAAAAAATTTTTAATTAATGAATTAAAAAATTCCATGTAATGCTTGTAGCATGTTAAAACAAAATAAATAATACTTGTATGAAGTTTCATAATTTAATGCTCCAGTTTTTTTATCTATTCAAACGTTAATACCAACTGAACGTAACGTTGTTAATCTCTCATGAAGAAAGTTATGAATGCTAGCTTGTGTACACGTACCGTAACATTAGCGTATCGAGCGTAAATAATGTCGAGTGGGAAAAGTGAAGCATCAAAAGTAATGCTAAGATATTGCTAAAACCATTACGATTTATAATGTACATAAAATTGATACCATTAATTAAGACGTGAGTGAACATTTATATTTTGTGATTTATATTTCAAATAAAAGAAAGTTTTTTCGATTTAAAATAATTTGAATAGTGGATCGTTATCACACTGCATTAAATATAATTTCAGAATGCGTTTTCGTAGTTTGAAGAATGCTGCTTTAAATTAAATTCATCAATTCAAACTTGGTTCGTAAAGCCGTAATCTGTCGATCCGCAAACATTTTCAACTGTTCAAGAATATACTTCGAAAATTATTTTGTTTTCTTTCTTTATACATGCGTTTGCTGTCTGAAATCGGTCATAATTTTTTCTGTGATTGAACTGTGAGGAATTGTGTAAGAGAAAGTTTTTGTTTAAAGAATTTCAAGCAGAAATAAACATATTTCAAAAGTTGTCGAGTCACGCCTATTGGTTTTCTGAAGGTTGTTCTGAAAATTTAGGACAGGAACGATTTGGTAGATAACAGGAAGAAAAATGAGTGATGGTATTCATTTTCTGCTTATTTCATCTGCCTGTTATTTATATGTTAGAAATTGTTAATATTGTTATAAAATTATATAAATGTTTGTAAATATTTATGTATACATAAGCGTAAGTAATAGTGCTAAAATATTTGTTTGTTTTGTCTTTCCTCGTGTAAAACTGGTGTTAGGTACCGTATATTAGATATAATAATTCCGTGAATTTAGTTATAATTTGTACCCGATATATCTCCAAAATTGGTATATTTCGAAGCACATGAAGAATTCGAGATCTAATTAATATCTTGATTTGGAGACTAGAATTTTCTAGACATCTTTCTTCCTACTTTCTGTATCATAAATAAGAACAAAGCCACCACTCAGTTTTAGTTGCGTCTGTACTGTGCCTTCATTTTTATATTTACTGAAAGATTGCAATTTAGGGTTTGACCTGTTAGTGATCGAATGACTAGAGCCTAAGGTATTGATAACTCGGATTGCCACTGGTGTTAGTGAGGTGGTTGCGTGTACAATACTGAGTAATGAATCAGCTGATCCATGCCAAATCTTGCGAGGAGTTAGGGTCCTTCGAATTGAAAAGAAGATTTACTATAAAATGACACAGTATAATGCCGTTTCATCCTTCTCCGATTCATCCTCAACTCAAAATGGTGCCTATCATCCTCTGCCGTCCCCTACTGATATCCTCTTTCCCGTTTCATCCGCTTCTTGAAGCATCATTCTTTGGTAGAGCGAAAACTTTCATCAACTGAAACGGTTTAGACGAGGTGACCCGTATTAAAAGAATAATGAATTAGAATAATAAATTTCAGCAATTTTTTAAAATATGTGTATCTGAATCTACTTTTTTTTCCATATCATGCCCATTTTTTTAGCTTCTCCTACTTTAGAAGCAATAGAACTTCAGTTCCCCTGCTCTGAAAGAAAATACGCTTGTAACAAATGTATAACTAATATTAGCATATGTGTTTTATTAAGAGACAACAAACTTCTGTAAACGCGACCATTAATGATTCTGTAAAAGTCTTCTGTAAACGCGACCATTAATGATTCTGGAGTATTTTGGTTCCTGGATATGTAGTGTCTTAGAGAATGGTGTTCAAAACAAATGTTTGTTTATTCCCAAAAATACCAGTATTTTTTCAAAATCTTTTTAAGAGATGGTAAGCACAAAAGGGTTCACTGTAATTATTTTTAATAGGTGATAGAATTAATCAGATGTGAGTTGCTCCGTCTAAGAGAGATTTAAAAGCAACATAACGAAAATTTTACTTCCGCGATCAACTGTTGTACAAATTCAGTTGTTTTCTATACATTTTCCGTTGTATTCAACAGACATATGTGTGGGCACGTTCAACAAATAGACAACATAATAAATTGTTAAAATTTGAAACATTAGTAATAATTTTGTATTATTATTAAGCATAACACTACTTATGGATGAGAAATTAAAGGAATACTAAATTCACTTATGTCTGAAAACGCAGAACGCAGATTTTACAACTCGTGTAATTATAAACATAAATTCAAATAATTACAGAATTTTATTAGAAATCAATTATATATGTAGCTATCGTTTGCAAACGTTAAAAACAATGATACCGTGATGCAAATTTATCACCATATTCCGTTATGAACAAAAGTATGTTTTACATAATTACTAGTGTGAATGCAGAAGTCTTAAAAACCGCTGAAGGTAACTGGAAGCTGTTCTCTGTGATTTTTGTTTAAATACTTCATCAATGTTCTTCAGAAACCAATTTTAGCGTATGTTCAACGCGTATTAAATAAGAAATTCACTGCTTCTTTCCAGGTTTTCTTTTCAAAATTTCTTTTCCACATCAGACTGCTGTGGGTGAACCACCAGGAATCACATAGAGGTCGGTGAGGCCCTTCGCTGCTATCCCCAGCACATACAAGTGTAAACGCAACGGATTGATTTTTTAAAAATATTTTATTTTTCCCCGAGTGGCAACGAGAGGTTATTATGATGGAAGCCGAGTTGAGCGATAACATTTTTATGAAACGCGCATAGTAATCTTGTATTTTTAGTTGTCCATTTCAATGATATATAAATAAGGCGCGAATAAAAGATTTATTGCGTAAGTGCAGAATGTATAATAGTTTTAAAGAAAGTACCTAACATCTCAGGAGTGGGATTGACAAGGATTTAATAATGTATTGCCGTAACGTAACGTATTTAATAACGTTAAGCCAAAATTTAGAAGCTCGCCAAAAACGAAAGTAGAAAGGTACGTGCATTTATAAACTGTTTATATTATATCTAAGTATTAAATGGAAAGAACTAAGTATAATTCTTGTATTATTATTTGAAAATTGAAGTCTAAGATGGCTTATTTGGCAAAGAGCAAGAAATGTGACTTGAAGGAACTTGCCTTAGAACTTGACGTAGATCTATCTTCTGATATTAAAATTGTGGGCTTAAGAGATTTGATTTTAAATAGTAAGAACTATAACGAAGAACTTATTAAACAAATGCTAGATAGAATTATAAATGATCGTTTAAACAGGGAAAAGTTGAAAATTTTAGAAAAAAAAAAAAAAGAACTTTTGAACTCGAAAAGTTGAAAGTAGAACCGGGAATCAGAAGTAGCAATGTAAATGCTTCTGTTCCTTCCAATGTTAGTAGAAGTAATTTTTGTGATATGAGTAAATTAATGCATAAGTATGAATTGAGTGAAGGTGATATAAGTTTTTATTTAGTCTTTGAGAGAGAGGCACGACGTATTGAGTTGGAAGAACAAAATTGGGTTTCTCAGCTGTTGGGTTTATCGCCTTGTGAACCAGAAGAAAAAGCCAGCGATTAGAAGTATGTTAGCAACTGTTATTGAGAAAGTTTAAGTTAAGCCCTGAACAGTTTCGGCAAAAGTTCGTTGATCATATTAAAACGCTGCGTAATACTGGAGGGACTTCACGCTTGAATTAAAAAATTATTTTGAAGAGTGGCTTGCTGGATTAAATGTAACAGATTTTGACCCTTTAAAATGGCTTATTATTGCGGACCAATTAAAGAAAAGAGTCCCCGCTGCTATACGAGATCATTTCATTGATGATTGGTCTAAATTCATTAATCCTGAAGAGTTAGCTGGGAAACTAGATGAATATGAAAATATTCGGGCAGGGATGAAAGTACTTTAAGTAGAAAATAAAACTTTTAGGCATAATCTTAAGCCTAAATTTGGTTTTAAATTTTATGAAGGATCCTACACCTTAGCCGTGAACCAGAACTCAGGTGTTTCACCAACTGTATGTTTAAAATATGCTCTTATCAGTAATGAGGAAGAAATTACTGCAATCATAGATACGGGTACCATTTCATGTTTATTGAAACAGTCTGTGGCTAGGAAATTGAATCTTATTATAAAACCTGATGTGGAGGAATTGTTTGGCTTTGGAAACCAGAGTTAACCAGCCGCTAGAACACTGGGGAAAGTAACTGTTAATTTAGAGATTGATAATGTGAAAGGAAAGGACATTACAGTTTTAATTGTAGATGATGAAACGCAACCATGCGACTTATTAGTTGTTCGAACATGGATTGATTTACCACATATTGCATATGCCAAGATAGGTAATACCTTGCACATACGCTATGCGAATGATTGTCCATTTTCACAGTTACAAAATGACATCAATTAAGTTGAAGGCTACCCAAGAAATTAAAATCGAAAGTAATACAGTTAATTTTTTGAAAGCTAAAACTGATGAAATAAATAACGGTTATGTTTTAATAAGTGGATCAGAAGATGAGTTGGGGTCATTATTGGAAGTAATACATGGAGAAACAGTGATACCAGTTACTAACTACAGTGATCGAAAATTAATTTTGAAAAAGAATTTAATTTTACAAGATTTACACGCTTATATCCTATGAAAAGTACTGCAACCAAGTATGTGTAGTTGCATTGAAGAGTTTTGCAAATGGTTTTGGGTTACCAGAAAAAATTATCAGCGATAGAGGAACATGTTTCACAGCGAAGGAATTTCTAGAGTACTGCGAAAATAATAGAATCAGTCATACGCTCAATTTAACTTAACATCCAAGTGGTAATGGAATGGTGGAAAGAGCAAATCGAACAGTTTGGGCTACGATTAAAATGAATATGGAAAATCTGAATCATAGGGACTGGGACAAAAAGATTAAGGATGGCGAAAGGAATTTAAACAATATGATAAATAAGACTACAAATAAAACTCCTTTCGAAATGCTTCATGGTTATTCACCAAAATTCAACGACGGATTGATGAGGATGATTACAGACGAACACGCAAATGAATGGGAGGATCCAGTAAACTTACAGAATGAAGCTAGAAAGAGAATTGAAGATATGCAAATGAAAAGTAAAGCAAATTATGACAAGACGAAAAGCATTTCTTTAACATTCGAGCTAAAAGAAATAGTAGTTATGAGAAGAGTATCTAAATCAACTGGAGAATCAACCAATACACAACCAAAATAACGAGGACCTTTGGTAGTTACAGACGTTTTACCAAGCGATACCTATAGAGTGACTCAATTAGAAGAGAAGGTGAAAGGTGGTTTCTTTAGTACGACAGCTTATGTGAGCCAATTGAAATCATGGTAGTGTCAAGCTGAATCGGAGGAGGACGACGATGATGATGGTGGTGACGTTAGTGTTGTTGATAATGATAACAACACGCCGCTTATTACTAAAACTAGGACACGGAAAAAGAATAGAAAATGACGGTGACAGTTAAAGGCTTTCGAACTCTAAATTTTAATATTATATATTTAATTTTTTATGTATAAGTTCCGAAGTCATAACTAAGTCAGGATGCCCGAATGTAAACGCAAAGCATTGATTTTTTTTAAATATTTTATTTTTCGCCGAGTGGCAACGAGAGATTATTATGATGGAAGGCGAGTTGAACGATAATATTTTTATAAAGCGCACATAGTTATCTTGTATTTTGAGTTGTACCATTTCAATGACATTTAAATAAGGCGCGAATAAAAGATTTATTGCATAAGTGCAGAATGTTTAAGTACCTAACACAAGTAAGACTTCTCTGTAACGGTTTCTTTCTACGATGTTTGGTGCCCGATAGCGTGACCCTGGCTCTTGTCATATCATTGACCTTCTGGAATTGTTCTGGATGTTAAATCAAGACTCCTCCGTAACGAGTACTTGACCCCACTGCTCTGTTGTCCAATCAGTCCAACTGTGGTGTGCACGGGTCCAGTTCAACCGTGCTGTGACATCTGATGGGGCAAAGGAACACAAACCACAGGTCGTCGGGAACAAGGAACACAAACCACAGGTATCGTCCGATATTAGTCCAACTTCATGCAGTCAACATAATTTGGCGGTATATAGGCTGTTCTGCAGCATCAAAGAGATTTGACGCCAGCTATCGCGCTGTTAGCGATCTACGGCGTCTTACACATAGCAACTGCCTCGATCGTCTGCTGTTGTGGTAATCGTTCGGCGTCCAGACCTACGTCTTTTATAGGAGTTTTGATCCCTTTGGTAATGATTCCACAGCCTGTTGATGACAATACGATGCACATACATCTCTCTCGCAACAAAGGATTGTCTTGTACCAACTTGAAACATCCCGACAGCCCTCCAACGCATTTCATCATGGAAATGGTGTCTTCGGCTCATGCTTTCCGCTTTGGCTATATCGGATTACACGGAACTATCGCTGCTTGCGAACTGACGCATAGGACCGGCATTTACCTTTTAAGGCCTTGTGATGTGATTTATGCGATTGCGTTTTATGCTAATTTTGGTTACCTATTTGCATTCGGCGATGCCTTTATCTCATATGTAAACTGTATGTTTTTCATACCCCATTTTACATGTGTGCCTTTTCTTTTAACGCTTGTTGCTTATATTTTGGAACGAAGGCACATATTTATATATTAACTTGATCATATGTAAGCAGTGAACAGACATTGAAATAAAGATTGGTAATTTTAAATTTGGATTCCATTCTTAGATTGGATGGAATTTTCCAAATGCATCGACTCTTAAGTTATATGATGATGCAATAATACCTCTGTAAATGCGTTGAGATAACTAGAAAGCTGTGGAAAAGGAGTACAACAAATAATTTGGAGGAGAGAGGTACCTTCAAATTAAACTTTTTTTAAATCACTGGTAGATTATTTAGGCAAGCTTTAAAGCTGTCTTACAAGCCAACAAGAAACACACCCATCTTCTTTTCTGTTTGGGGGGGATAGGTTTCTTTTATCCAAACATTGAATTAGGGTGGTTTCTCCATTTTATTTATATCCTATAATATTGTTATCTTTGCATCCAAAATCGGAAACTGTTTGGCATTCTGTAAAATGCCCTTTATGATATTAAAGGTCTTCTTTTGGAATTCCCGTATCGACGATTTTAAGAAAGAGGGAGGTCCAGAGTATAGAGTCAAAAGCAATTGTATCGCATTCTAAAAGGTTGGTAGTAGGTATATTTAATTATTACTTAATATATACATTTAAATAAAAGAACACAATGCGAAAAGGTTTAATAAAAAATATTACTGCAGAATTTGATTAACTAATCTTTTCTGTTATAATGCGATTCATAAAAATGCTTACTGTGTATCTAACATTAGTTTAAACGCATCATGAAAGGTTACTAACTTTCTGCCAACATTATTTCGGAAATAAATGTATCTCATTTCGGATTACATTAAAGAAGTTATAAGATATTGTTACGAAGTTTTGTATGTATGCAAATACTTACGATGAAGTTTTGTTTAAAATTATAGCATTTTTACTTCCTTGTACGAAGTAAAGGAAGTATGGTAATCTAGAAAAATTTCGGGTATCTTATTTGAACGAAAATATCCATTCGAGCGATGTCTTTTGCGTGACATTTGTACCATACTAAAGGGCTGTTTTTTTCCAAAACGGATTGTAAAATGAATTAAAAATTTATTCAGAAGGGATTTTTTTTCGTGATGTATGAACGCAGGTATGTATGTCTCTCGCATAACTCAAAAACAAGTAGCAGTAGAACGTTGAAATTTTGTATATGGGACTGCTGCAACATGTAGTTATGCAGCTCCCTTTTTTGTTTCTATGCACCGCGCCAAACGTGTGTATATATATTCCCAAACTGTTACCCCGTTCGGTGAGCTTAGATTTTTATTCTTCTGTGTTGATAAATTTTCTATTTTTTGCTTTAAAAGGTGATTAAATTATGTTGTTCTTATGTTTCAGTTAAGATTTTTATGCCTTTAATTAATCTGCATGCAATAGCTGCAGAATTATCAACAATTTAAAGTGGCAAGATAAGCCTAGCGCGGCCGCCATTTTTTTACATTTGAAACTTTTAGTAGAATAGTGAATTAAGTCATTTGCTGTACGAACTTCAGTGTCTTTTTGCCTATTGTGATCTGAAGTTAACTTTCAGGTCTGTTTACGGAAAATTTTGTTTTCCTGCTCGATGGCCGAATTACTCGTTTTCGCGTAGAAAGAAACTCTAATTTTAAGTGCAAAAAAAATTTTTTTTAATTGTTGTAAACTGTATTTGATGTTTTAGATTTGTTTGTATATGATAATTTTAAATGAAGATGGATGCTTTGAGTTTTTATGTATTTTTGCCTTGCCTCGAAGTGAGAACTGAATTTATTGAATGAAGAATATATCGCTAGTGAAATTTAGCGATATTTTTAATATATTTAAAATAAGTGCAGAAAAATGTGTATAATTTAATAAGCCGTACAAGGACGTCATGCCGTGCCCACATCAGATTTTTTTTGTATTAGAATGGCGTGAAATGTTTGAAAGAGATAATGCTGTGCCGGAAAAATAAGAGTACAGGGACAAGTCTATTTAGAAATGACTAAAAGCCTTCTCGCTAAATGAGTGAAATATTGCCAAGCTGGGGACAGTTATGACGACTTTCATCTTCAAATTTGGCAAGAAGTCACAAAAAGTCGCCAGAGCTGGCGATATTTTGGTGTGGTCGTGTATAACTGTAATTGGTATTGTGATTGAATAAATCAATCCCTATATCTAATTAACTGTATCTGGCCTTCATATGCCTTACAGTAATTTCGAAAAATGGAAAGTACTAGAAATTTCTCGGCGGCCGGAGGAATACTAGTAAGATCGGAGAGAGCAACAATTTCTCACTTGTTAGTTCAAAGTCGATTTCAGAGTATTGAGATTATCTCCGTTTGAGCTTCCGTCTGTAGATGTATTTTGTATTGCGATATGTTTAACGTTCTTTGTAGTATGAAATATAACTACTGATTGTGCTTTGTCATACTGAGAAGAACTATAGGAATATTTTTGTAGAAAGTTCTAAAGCTGTGAAGTGTTTTTTTTTTTGGGGGGGGGGTTGTGTAAAAACTTTTTATCAGTTATCATCGGTTCTGTGTGCATACAATCCATTACGAACTCCTACAAACGCAACAGTATTTTCTCCTTCGTGGTGTAACTGTGAGCACGCTCGACGCGTATTCGGGAGGTCCGGAGTTCGAATGCCGCCAAGGGCATTGCGGATTTCTTCAGTTTCCTGACGTCGAAAAATTCTAAATGATTTTACAAGTGGCGCTGGAGCTTAAAAGGTGGTGGATTATAATTCGTCGCCACGGCGATTAGCGACTGGATTCCCTGATCCCCAGCTGCCTTTTAAAAGGAAGTGTGTGGTGTGTGTAAGCTAATTTTTTCTCCTTTCCACATGCCTTCGTGATGTAACTGGAAGCATGCTCGGCGCGTATTCGGGAGATCCGCAGTTGGAATTTCGGCGGTTGCACTGCACATTTTTCACGTTCCTGCATCGATATAACCTAATGATTCTACGGAGTAATAAAATTAATTATTTTTTTTTTAATTTCTTGTTGAAAATTAAAGATAGAGAAGTGTTTATCTTTACAATTTAGAATTTGAAACAAATATATTGTTACGAATTTTGTGTATATGAAAATAATTTTAGTCAAATTATATGTAAAATTGTAGTATCTTTTGTGTAATGTAAAATGAAAATATGAAGTAATGAACCTTTGCCAGAAAAATGAGGATACAGGGGCAAATCACATTCAACTTTATGTAAATGGCTATCTGGCTAAATTGGCGAGATATCGCCAAGTAGGCGATGGTTTTAGCGACTAATTTTTTTTTTGCAAAATTTGGCGAGTAATCGCAAAAATTCACCAAACTTGGCGACTATTTGGGTATTGTTGTTGAATAACTGCAATTAATCTATATTTGTAACTGTGACCGCATCCGGCCTCATTTGCTATCCAGTAATTTCGAGAGGTTTAAGGCACTAGAGATTTTTCGGCGGTCGGGGAAAACTATCGGAAGACCTGAGAAAGCATCAATTTATTAGAGGTTAGTTCACAGCTGATTTCGGACTGTGGAGGATATCCATGAGAACTTTCGCCTTTTAGATGCGCTTTACATTTTGTTTTGTTTAGTTTAACGTTTTTAGATGTTTGAAGTGTAACTACTGATTGTGCTGTGTGATACTGAGAAGAGCTGTACGAGAATTTTTGTGGAAAATTCCAGAACTGTAAAGTATTTCTTTTTGTCAAATAAATTTTGTGTGTCTATCAGCGGTTCTGTGTGCATTCAATCTATTACGAACCTGTGCACACGCAACAATATAAAAATCATAAACAAACTTTTAAAAATTGCTATTTATCTTCGCATGGTGGTTCCTGTTTAATGTCTAAAAGAGTATTATCCTAAATAGTTGTTACTGTTAGGCTACTAAAAAGTTATAATGCAGGGATTCAAGGTATAGAACACAATGTTATATACCTTATATTTCGGCGTAAACGCTCACTTTTAATACAGAAAATAGGATCAAAATTTAAGAATCGCGTTAGGCTGCTTTCAGACAGCAACGTAAATGTCACAGAATGACAAGGAATAAAATGCGCGAATTCCGTTTACACAGGGTCTAAGCCACACCCAATTAGAGAAGCTAAATTTGCACATCTGTGGATGTGTCTACAGCTTTCCCGATCTGTTTTTCCCATTTAGGTTTCGCGCGTTCGCTCTGATTGGTCGTCGCTGATCCCAAGTCGGTATAAAGTTGAAAACTTTGGAACTTGCGAAGAGTTCTAAACCAGATTTTGTGACGAAGCAGAGACTGGTTGCCTGGTAACGCAGCTCTCCTTAAACCACTTATACCCTTTATACGTCGTCTGAACGTAGCTTTATACGCCGTCTATAAAAAATGTTATATTAAAAATAAGGAAAAAATTAGATTTTTACATGCACCAAAATGCTGCTTAATTAATAGAAATAATATACTTTATGAAATTAAACATTTTCATTATCGGACAACATGAAGAATACGTCATGTTCGTCTTCTGTTATATCTTCAAACATATCATCCAATTCATGTTCACCATCATTGTTATTTTGATCCATAAATAAATAATCAGTATCCATTCCATCTTTCATCAACACTAAACATCATTGCTGCAGCATCATCATTGCCGATAGTAACATCATTGCTGCAGCATGATTTCCATTTTCTTTCACAAAAAAAAAAAAAAAAAATTTAAAAAAAAAAAAAAAAAAAGGCTTTGCATTTGAAACCAGCACTGTGTTTGTTTCTTTTCGCGGGAGCCATATTTACTGCTAAAACACTAGATCAACTGTATTTCAACTAAAGCACATGCGATTTACTAAACCTTCGTTGCACTTCCAATGCGCAACGCGTACATCTCAAAGATGAGCAAGAAAATTCGATTCAGTTACGTAGAAATTAAAAGAAAATTTCCGATAATTTGTTTTAATTATTCTACGTTTTATGCAAGTTCATTTATAATTATGATATTTATCATGCAAATATTAATAATAGTTACTTACAAAAGTGTTTTGACATCATGTGCGTTAAATAAATGAGGGTCGTCGCAACTTAAAATTGTTTTGCAAAATTTCAAAGGAAATGCGTATTTTCTTAATATTTACATGTTTTGGCAATCTTGGTGCGGACTGCGGGTATTTTGAAATTTGTTAAAACGAAGTCTTAGTTTCGGATGCATCGAAGAGCTTGAACAGCGGCTGAGCGGTAAAGGGCCGTTCACACTTGATACACAACGACGCTATCGGAGCTAAGCGACGCATAGAACGCTGCTCTAACTAACCTAGCTCGTTCACACTTACTGGGAACGTTTACTAGCGATAGCCAATAGGAAAGTAGAAGATCGCGCGAGCTTTCATTCGTAGGAGACAGTCTTCCGCCGTGAATCTTTGATCGATACACCAAAAACTAAGCGATTTTTTTTAAATGGTTCGACCGAAACGTACGCTGAGCAGAAAACAACGAAAATGTATTTTGTTGCTGAGTTTTCTTCTTGGTCATTTAGTACACAAGTTTCAAATCATCAAAAATTAGTTAGAAAAATAGAAACATGTTTCATTATAATGTTTTATTGTTGTCATTTAATTATTATCAGTATTTTCATTCCAAATGATAAGAGAGTTTATAAAGTTGATGCGATTCATTTTATTATTTGAGGTAATAAACAGTACCTTTTTTTTATGATGAAACTAATTTAGAAGAAAGAAAAATATTAGATTAACGCTTTTGTGTATGCTTTGCTTTCGCTACTTTTAATTCCATTGCTAATTTTATAATACAATTAGATATTTATATGAGATCATTGATATCAGTAATTTAATTCTCCGGATTCAAAATTTAAACACAAAAACAGTATTAAATGGAAAAGAAAATTACTTACTATTTCGATGAAGACGATCTGAAATCATCATCCAAGAGTATTCTACGTGTATTTTTGTAGTCCTTAAATCGACTATCCCATATAACGGGATGTCGCTGGATTTAGGCAATTAGACTATAATTTTCGCTCATATCTTACGAAGCAACAAAATAGAAAAAATAAAGAAGCACCTTATCCGTTATACAGCGATAAATTAAAATTAAAAGTACCCTCCTCAGAAGATTTTTCCCGATATTCAAAGATCCTAAAATTTTTAATTTACTTCAAAATATATCTACATTAGCACAGGAAATTAAAGTAACGCAGAATACCCATAATGGCCTGGCCAAAAATTGCGCTTAGTGAGAAAAAAGCACCAGCGAGGATCGAACTTCCGATCAGCATATCTACAACTTGACCGCTTTACCCTCTCAGCTGACGCTTCTGTACTATAAGTTATGGTCCTCTGAATGCAAGAATTAATTTTTGATGGGTATTCTGAGTTTCTTTAATTTCCTGTGCTAATGTAGATATATTTTGAAGTAAATTAGAAGTTTTAGGATCTTTGAATATCAGGAAAATATCAGCAAAATCTTCTGAGGAGGATTCTTTAAATTTTAATTTATCGCTGTATAGTGGATAACACACATCTTTATTTTTTGTATCTGGTTGCTTCGTAAGATATGGATTGGATTTTAAGATTTTTAAAATGAATTTCTGTATAGGAATAATAACTGTGGAGTAAAGGCCGTTTACTCGTCCTCACTTTAAATCAAATCAATCAATCAATCGCTCATATCGTCAGCCATGTTGTTTGCGCGCTTCTGTTGATGATGATGATTTGAAATACTCTCCTGATTACTCTCCTGTCGGTTCCATGTGTCGGCTAGCTCCGTTTTGCGCGAAGTTAAGATTTTTCAACTGGGTCAATAGTGACAAAAAACTGGTTTTTTCTAGCTGATCCGCTGTGTTTGTTGTGTCCATTGTGTTCCCTAGCCCCGATATGTCCCAGTGTGAACGCAGCTTTAGATCGCTGACAGTGACGAACTGATTGTTTAGGAGTTTTAGTGGTTTCCCCTGAGGTTAACGTGAATACAAACATGTTATCCTTAAAAAGCTTTTTGCGAAGGCATCTCTTCCATCAAGCAGATAGTTTTAGCCCAACTTGTTGCATCGAAGAATGAATCTTCAAGTGGAATATTTTTCTTGTTTTTAAGCAAAGAAATGTAGAAAGTTTAATTAATATACTTTTTTTCAGTAAGTAATAGTTATGCCGTAGGAAGTTCGTTTTGTTTTTCGTGTAATTGCTTGTATTCTGAGAATAAATTTCAAAATTTTGACTAAAATAAAGAATTCTTACAGTTTTCGAATGGTAGTCTTTCAGCTGTGAAGTTTGATTAAGCGAATCGATTTTCTTCTAATTTCTGAGACGCTAGTTGCTTGCAAATTAATTGATTTCAATATCCTGTATAATTTTTAGGAGTTTGGACGCAGTCTGTAAAGTCCAAATTCATGTGCTTCCTTTATAAGTAACGGTTTTATAAAAAAGAAAAAAAAAGGGGGGGAGGGATGAGGATAACGTACGTCTTCTTGATAGTTTTCTTCTTTAATGTGCCGTTGACGTTAAAAAAATCGAAAATCTGTGGTATAAAAATATTTTACATTGTCATCTGAAATGTACTTGCGAGCCATTTATAGACCATTCTTTTTGCAAATAAATTTTTAAAACTTTTTAAATTGTACCAGTGATTAAAGTAATGATGGAATATGAGTGTTAAAAATATTGTAGAGCGCTATTTTCCTAAACATGGAAGATTTTTCAAGTCGACCGAGATAAAGAGAATTATTGTTGCGCTGGCATTCGAGAAACGATAGACGTAGTTTGCAGTGTCAGGTAAATGTTGTTGGCGCCCCAGTTAGCGCAACCATACCTGCGGTTTATAGATAGGGGATTCGTTGTTTCAGCTGTCAGCTAGGACGTCACATGCTACGCGCGAAGCGGGACTGTTTTCTTTTTTTTCTTTGATAAATGTCTGTCGCTCTCGCTAAACGGTCGATCACTATCACTCGAGATTTAGACACTGTTCTCTTTTTTATTTATCTGTTTTCTTTGCTGATATTGTTTCATGTCTATGCGCGTGTTCGTGGAGTGTTTCTTTGAGCGCCATTTTGCAAAAGAGTGTGATTCCTGCCGTGCCGGTGCTAAGCATTTTGCCGCCCGATGCAATCTTTGCGGGCAATCTTAAATTCTGCCGCCCGGTAACTTCCTAAATTCCAAACATTTTGTCGCCGTTAAATTTACTCCTGGTATGACAGCATCAGCTTTGGTAGCGGGCTTGGACTTTTGTTTTGTACAAAAATTGATTAGTGTGATTTTCGTATTGTAACATTAGTTTTCTGTTATCTATGTTCCCATTTATTAACTAATTCTGAAGATAGGAATGTAGTACTTGTATTCGAAGTTAGAAATTAAAGTGGTATGTTGTAAATTATTCTGTAGTGTATCCTTAGAAGAGATTTGAGATTTTCTTTTGGAAACACTGAATTTTCCTTACCATTAAGAAAATTGCAGCCCTGTCTTTGATGAATCTTCTTGGATTAAAAATTCTTCATTTGGGTGTCTCGTTTTCGTTTAAAAATATTAGAGCTCAGTATCGTTTTAAGAACGCGTATAAACTGCAGAATAAATTGCTGTCCCTGGTGAAATATCTTTATGCATCGTTTATTTGAAATGATTTTCGTTTTAAAGAAGGTATTGATTCGATTTCAAATAGGATGATTCATATATATATATTTTTTTTTCTCCATGCTTTGTGTACGAAATCGAAATGTCTCTAATTATTCCGTTGTTATTGTTCTGCATAGATTAAAATAAGTTCTATTTTAACTTCAGTTTTCAATTCTTTTTCGTGTAAATTTAAATAATTCTCCTCATTATTTTACATACGTGGTATTTTTAGTTTGGTGGTAATAACACACTTTATGATGTAGAATTTAATAGCTGTTTAAAAGCAGTTAATTTAATAAGAGCAGTGTTCTCCATAACTCTTAGAAATAATTTCATTTATTTCAAAGTTCTTAAATATATTTAATATTACTACTTACCTTTTAATCCTCAATCACTGTTCATTTAAATTAATAAATAAAAAATATTCACTTTCTTCATGTCTTCTTGTTGTTAAGTTGGTGGCGAAAATTTCATTTTCCGTGCGCGGATGAAACGGAAGTTCATACTTAAATCCTTTAATATATTATTGTGAAGAAAAAGGCGCTGTGAGCAATTCTTTGTGTATTGATGTTTGGTATTCAGAAACTTTATAGTGCTAAAATACTTTTTTAACTTTGAAAAATGTGTGGTTTCTTGTGCTCTTTTCTATTAGAGGAGGGGAGAAAAGAACTCCATTAGTACTTCATTTAAAAAAAAAAATTAATTTTCATATGCTGGCCATGCATTTGCAATTTCTTTTGTTTACTTACAATCCACTCCTTAACGGGCTATTCCGTTAAAAAAAAAAGTGAGTCCCCGTTTAAAAAGCAACGGATGTTGTCGCAGAAGTGAACGGTTTGGGATTTAATTCCGTTGCTTGCGCCTGCAGCCGGAAACGCAGAGTAATTAATTTCTGTGTTTACGGAAGCACCATTATAATTGAGATTTATTTTTCTGAATTCGTAAATACAGGGAATACGAGAGAACGTATTTGCACTTGATGTGCGTTTCGTTAAGAGATTAAGGGATTGTTTTCTCCGTGTATAAATAAAGTAAGGTTATTCCAAATGATTCATCGGATTTTCAGGTGCTGTAATTCGCAAGTTATGCATCGCTTATACTCTTGATATTCATGTAACTAAAGGAAGTAAGTACCTTCAATTTTTTTTTAATTTCCTCCTTCCTACGAATTTTTGTGACCACATCACGTAGCAGATGTGAGTTCCATTTTCAGAGTGGCGAGTTACGACAGAAAGCATTATGGGTTTTAGATGAGCAAAGTATTATCTGTTATTACTATGCAACATACATTTGGAAGATAGTACGATGCACATCTCCTAAGCAACCAAAACATTATGCTATTGTGTTTACAGTTCAAGATAGCTCGTCGTTTAAGCATTCCAATCCCTACACTGGAAAAATTTCCACGCACAACTCACTGAAGTCGAAAAACACTCATTCTGCTCCGCTCCCAGTTAATATTTTTTTTGACCATATTATTTTGTATAAATAAAAACCAGCGTTACAATTTATGATTTTATTTTGCGAATTCCCCCATTAGAAATTCTTTAAAGCCTTAATTTCTGAAGCCTTGGAATTTTATTATAAAGTTAATTTGTATGCTTATTTATTTAAACTTATACGTGAGAGATCTAAATATCTAGTGATTACTGTCATCACAGGAAGTAAGTTTTTTAAAATTATTGTTTGAGATTATAACAATGGTGTTTGTCAATACAAGAGAAACAATCTACATAGCAAAATTTATCACTGCATGATTTGAAAATTTTTGTCGGAAGGGGATGTATTAATTAGTCGTTTAAAATTTAGCCTTCAGATAAGCATTTTTGCTCTGAGGTAAATATAATTTTTCTGGTTCGTTATGTAAGATGGCCAGTTGTCAAATATTATTTAAGACTTTATATATGATATTTTTCAGTCTTTGATTGATTTTATCAGGAACTATAAATTTGCTTATTTAAAATGCTTTGAAGGTAATTTTATCTGAAATATACTGTCAGAAAATTCTACTTGAGATTTTTTGGCAGTGTTTGCGGAGCTTAAGAAATTTGCGGTGTATTTTAAGTTTTATAGATTTTGATATGAATTGTGAAATATGTTTGATTAATTTGAATGATTTATATCAGAAGATTCCATTTGTTTCAGATTGCGTTAACTTCTTTATGTAATGCTGTCCTTATATAGCTAAAAAGGATTACGTGTTTTGCACATATTAATTGGAATTGGATTGAAAGAAATGAATCTAGTTTTATATAAAAAAAAACTGCGTTTAGAAAACTCTCATAAAAATACCATTCTCATAAAATAGTAGATTATTTTATTTGATTATTTTAAGGCTAATATTAAATGAATGAATAATAATCCCTATGAAGCTCTAAAAATTCCTCTGTATTCTGCATCTGAAATCTTAACAAGTTGGTTATTTTTTATGGCAAAGTACTTGAGAAATCTACCCGTTTTAGAAGAGTTGCCATCGTGGGGAATTTGCTGCTAGAAACGATCGTATAGTCATAATATGAATCAAAGAAACCACGAAAAACCCTACGCAGATCACCTCCTTAAGTCACACGGTGATGGACCTATAGAATAATATGATAGTTTGGCTAAAATCTGAAGTTTTTTTATTAATTTAATCGGTTAAGTTTACTGCACTATTAACTTTAATCATCTGATTTATGATTCACTTAAAATTGGTCAGATTTTTAAGGCCTATCGCCATCTGTTTCTTGATCAAAACTACAAAACAGTACCTTGTTTCAAATTTTCAAAAACCATGAGTAACTTAATCCCTAACCACCATGATTTAGATGACAAAATATTTGAGTGTACAAACTACCAGAATTTTGCCCTTTTGTTGATCAGCATATTATTAGTGGAGATTTACTTATTGTAGAAGATTCAACTTTAAGACAGTGTAATTAGACACCAAATTTCGACCAGTTTTCAAAGTTAGCAAAAAATTCTGCATCAACAACTTCGAAAGCAACTTAAAGGCATTCATGATTTCTACAAGCTACAAAACTAATTTTCCACTAGGGCATTTTTAGAATGGAAAGCAGCGTTAATTCATCTTCGGCATTTATAACCTCTTTACTAAAGAATATCAATTCCAAAAGACGCTAAATTTAGACCAACTGATTTATTTTTCAAATATTTTCAGGTATGTTGATGCCATCTTAGCAATTAAAAATTTTGAGAAAATCTCAACAATTAATATCTATTCTCCTTAAATAAAGCTTGAAAACTAACCTTCCACAAGAAAATATCGATTGCTTAGGCTTACATGGTCTAGATTACAAAAAACTAATAATATATGATAAAAGAAGAGAATTTAATTTCAATGCCATCAGGCTAATTAATTGGCATTCAAACATCTCCAAAAAATAATACTTACAACTATTCATACTGAACTAATTAGAATAAAGAGTCTGCAATGACGTTAATTTTTTTCAAGAAATTCGACTTTTAATAGATCTTCATATAGGAAATAGAACTCTCAAATTTAAAATTTGCCAGACATTTAAAAAAGCTGACATAAACAACAATTTTTAATTTACATATTTCCAGCGATATGATCATTTTACCCTCAACCGAGAGGTGGGCAAAGTAGGATGGCTATTATTAGTAATTTAACGTTCATATGTAATTAATATTTTGTAAAATATTACCTCTAGATGTAGGTATTTTCTTAGTTTTTGGTTTAAAAAAGATAATATGGCAACTATCCTATTAACGAAGGGTCAGTCAGTTTCTTTGAAAGAGGTATTACCGCTTGTTTAAGTGAAGACATTGATCGTTTTTACTTACTATCTTTTGATTGTTACCTCTGCTTATAGGCACAATTACTTTAAATTGAAGTTTTAACGTTTAAAATCAGTAACCATACTGTCTTCGAACGACCTTGCATCATCATCCGGAAACTATCCCCCTGCTTTTGTTAGACACTACCTTACAATTGGACTGAGATTTTTTAGCCAGGAGCTTATCAAAAGCACAGTTTTTGGAAACCCCTTCTGTTTTCTTTGTCTGCGCTTAAGTTTCTCGTGTGGTCACCCTGCTAAGCCATGGTGACACCAAAGAACTTCGGCAACCTACCCTTGCACTTGAATTTCTGTTAAGTATGTTGGCGCCATTTTGAGACGAGCATCACGCATTATATTGTTAAGTTTCCCCCCCCCCCGGCCGCCTATAATATTTTTATGTTTCGTTAAATTAGCACTTAAAAAGATTAAGTTCACACTTAAAGTAAAATTTTTACTATAAAATTAGATAGAACATCAAGTTTACGAGACATGCCTTTTTTAATTGTATGTTTGAGTACGCGTAATTCATAACCTATATGAATAACGTTTTCGGAGTTTTTACGTAAGTTCTACTAGTTTTTCTTTCATTTATTATAATTTTTTATTTTATATGTTTTAATTTTAGTTTTTTTATTTGCACATTGACTTTAATAAGGTTTCTATTCTTTCTTTAATTTTAATTCAAAGAATTTGAATAACATGTCGGGGGAAGCTCTTCAACAGTGTAAGACACCGGAGAAGTAATTTTTCTAAAAGCAAATTAATTTACTACGGCTTAGAGTCTTACAGTGTTGAGAGGAACGAAACGTGTTATTCAACACTCATTAATGAGCATGGTTTAATGTTTTAAATACTTAACCCTTTGACAAGTTCTGTTTGAAATATTAAATAAGGATGATTGATTTATTATTTGTTAATTTATTATTTTTTATAGCTTCTTAATTTTAATAATTTCCCCACTGCTTTAACAAGTTTTAACATCACATAAAGCTTAGATGGCCTATTTGACTACTTTAAATTTACGCGTTTTCTTTTAAGGCCTCGGCCCACCAGCGGCCGAGCGGTAAAGACGCTGAACACTGGTAGTTCGGTCCGAGGTTCGAACGGGCTGACTGCATGGGCGTTTTCGTGGTTTTCCCCATGTGTAACATGTATACGAGCCTGTTTCTCTTAGAAAGTCCTCCACGAAGGCATCCCTCCCTTTAGGCAGATAGCCCTCATGTGCTTTGCCATAATTGAATAACCCAACCCTTTTAAGGCCTCTTTCATATTCCCTACCCTACACTTTTTTTTAGATAATCATAATTTCTACTCGTTTTAAACTCAGTCTATGCCCCTAAAAATACTGAAGTGCAAACTTCTAAAATCGTTAAATTTAAATGAATTACGCAAATGATTACACTTTCGGTGGCAAATTACAAGTCTCATTCAAAGCACATAAAAAGAGTGCATCATGCAGCATCTAAAAATATTAGTATTCTTACTGGAAATTTTATCTAGATTTTCTGTTTTCATACTGCAAGATGTGCACAAACTACTTGCAGTACTTGACATATTCAGTGATGTTATGAACAAGTGCCTGATTTAAAGATAAGCTGCATAGTTGTCTTAAGGTAAGTAAGCTTGTTCAACAGTCGCGTCACTGCTATCTTAGAGTGATGTTCTGGTGTGTGGTAGGTGCTTGGTGTTGATAACAACAGTCATAGAAATCAGCTGCAAAAATGCAATCATATATATACAACAATCTTAGGAAGATTATACAAAGTACATATCACCAATGCAGGGTCTTGGGATGCTTTAGATAAAAAATGTATTTGAGAGGATGCTACCTACAATCAGGAAAACAATCGTAACCATAGTGATGTTGTTGTAAATCGTAGTGATGTTGTTGACATCCATTTGAAGATCAGTCTTTATACATATCCAATCTTCATCCATTTGACGATCAATCTTCATGCAATGGATATCGTTATGAAGATGACTGGCAGAAGCTGGATTAAATATCGATGCGCATAACGGAAGCTATCTTTGATTTCGATACGTAAGCATACCCATCTGGATTTGTGCCGAATTTAGTCAACCTTAATAATATTCGATTGGATGAATTTTGTCAAGGATTCCGCTTTCTCACTCTGTCAGTGCTGATGATTACTATATATATATGAAAGAGAAATGGCCAGCTTTACGGTTCTGTATTTATTAGCAAGAGACGCTTGGCCATAACACAGTGTAGCAATGTGAGGAGCTATGTGTTGGAGCAGCCGATCTCATCTTGAGCTGCAAAACAGTCTGACATTTGGTATGTATGTTGCCGATATTCTGCTGCTGATTTTATTGTCTCTGCTGTCAAGCCATTTAAGTGCCTTATGAGCAAGATGGTCCTGGATCACATACTTCTCAGTTACGGCTTTGGGGATTTGACCCTGCATTGGTGATTACCTTTTCACGGCTTTCCAAGTCCCCAGATGTATCGCCAGCAGAACACGTTTGGGGCATGCTGCGAAAGTAGTTATAGCTTCTTCGGAATACCTGAAATCAGCTGACTAGTTGCGGAATTTTTTGCAGGGGTCGTAAACGACTTTTTAATTCTGTGCCGCACTGACTATCGGTTGCATAGTTGCCAAGAGACGTTTTACTATTAATTAAAATGTAAACCTTTTTGCTGCCACCATTTCTGAATAATTTCTTCTATAGCGTTCTAGTCATTTGCGTGTTTAAAGTACAACCCCGTCAAGGCTCTTGCGTTTTCCCAGCAGTATTCGAATCATGAACATCTGCCCAATCTCTGCTCAGGACTAAAACAAAGGTTTTGTGGCTTATAAATACGACCGCAGTTAGTGCGTATTACTTTTTCCTAGCCTGTTGCTGCTTGAATAACCACATCTCTCGCTTCGCCTTCTTTCTCTATTAAAAAAAATTATGAGTGTGTATTTAAAAATTTTGGCGAGTAGATCGCCCCCCCCCTTCATTATGCTGTGCTGCTCAATTTGATGTTTGAACAGCGTAATCGTCAAGCAATATATATTGTGCTTATTTAAGGATTTTATGGTTCTTCTAAGAGTTCACGACACCTATTACGCCGTCTGAATTATGCGTCACATCTGTCACCACTTCGACCTTGACTGAAAAGTGAAACGTACCCGACTGCGAACCTTCTAAACGACAACATCACAAATATGTGTTTGCAATAAATAAGAGTATTTTTATGACGATCAATTTCTTGGCGCGAAATGAATGTTAAGAATCAGTTTTTTAAAATGTTTGAAATATGAAGGGACGCCGAAAGCGGTCCACCCCCTCCGTCGTTAACCAACTACGATCGCTAAATGAAAGGTATAAAAGAAATAAATTAATTTTATAATTATCATCCTTTTGACTTCTATAAAATATGAAAAGAATGTGATTTTTTCGTGGGACATATTACAATGTCTGTATGGCCCCAACAGAATTCCCGTTCCAAGTTATTCCTGGCAATTTGTCCCTCGTGCGTTCTTTCCGTTGCGTGCTATTTGTTGGCACTTTTCTCCGGCTCGCCCTCTAATAATAATGTTGTGTGCTTTCTCCGTTGATCCCCGCTGTGAACCCGCTCGCTTTCATCCCCAGGCGTATCTAATTTAAGCTCTCACTTCTGTTTTTGCATCTCTCGAGTTTTTACATACTTGAAGACGCATTCTGTCAGAAATCGGGCATTGCGAGTATCGTCCCAGGCATTCTGCGATCCGAAAGAGCTAACAAGTTGAAGAAAGCTTGGTTGATTATTTCTGAATCTAATTAATGATATATCTATGTGTTAAACTTTATTTTTGGAAATCGAGTTTGGAGTCGTGCGTGTATGGATGGCTTATTGAGCGATTTTAGCCTGTAAATCGCGTTATATTGTGTTATATCTTTGTATGAGATGGGAATTGTTATAACGTATGTGCTTATTAAACTTTCATTTTTTACACATGATGTATTTAATAGCATTTAATATAAATTTTAAAGCAAGAAACGTAAAAGCAACCATAGTGGTAGAGTTCTGTAAATATAAAATCTAAGTTATTATAGGGTCCCTTCCCACAGAGCAAAAATTCCAATTAATGTAATATTCATTAGCTGAAGTTATATATGAAATTTTTATACCTTTGTTCGTAAAATTCGCAGATATAATATTCAGGGGCTCATTATGGAACCATTTGTCTTCAGGACAAGCTGTTTATTTTGCTATGCGAACTTTATGCAAATTTGCTGTCTAAATTCGGTCTAAAGTATTGAATTAGGGTTTGAAATGGACATTGACGAGTAGTGATCCATGTTAATAAATTCCTTCTAAAATGTTGCGAATTATGATTTAAAGTTTTGTATTTGTTTACTAAATCTTAATGAATGTTGTACTAATTGGAAATTTTTTTCTGTAAGGAACATACAAAAAGATTGTTTTTATATTTGCAAAATCTTCCCGTATTCAATATTAGAGCTGTTCTTTAATTCTCTGTGTTATTATAGGAAACTTTGTAATTCGAAGTACGCTTCAAATATTAGTATTCAAAGAAGTTTAAAAAAAATACACAGAGAAGGGGTTCACGAGATACTAGAAAACGAGTTACAGGCGAAACTCGTTACAGGCTTGTTGTCACTTTCCCTTATTACCATCTTGTGTTTATTGACTTTTTTCTAAACCTTTATATGAATGCCCGTATATTTTTTTTGAAGTGTTTTCGACGTAGACTGGAGTTCTAAGGAGTTAACCTTCCAGTGCTGCACTGTAATATATCATCCACCTACTTCATAGAGCGAAAATTGTTTTTCTATGTGCAATTTCTCTTCTCTTTCCTGTGTTTTGGTTCTTGAGTTTAAAAAAAAAAAAAAAACTTGTATTTCGGTAGATTGATACATTTTATTTCTAAGCATCTAAGTGTAATTATACGACTTGACTTGAGATTAAATAACAACAAATGACTGGTAATGACGGATTGAAAATCCTTTTTGTGACAATTTCGAATCAGTCATTACCGGACAAAGAGGGCCAGCGTCAGAGCCTGTGCCAGGAGGGAAAATTTTTAGAATTTAGAGAGGCACCAAACATCAAATAAGATTAAGACAAAACTTTTAGAATTTAGAAGCAATTGGCATCAAAATTTAGGGAAAGTAAAATTTTTAAAATTTAGGGAGGCACCATGCAGCAGAATTCAGGACCCGCCGATAGCGCCGGGAAGGTGGGTAATGTCTAATGCCCGTCCTGCAGAAGAATGGTACCAAATGCATTTCATCCAACACCATATACGACGCACAACGTGATAAATTAAGCACTTAATTTTCACAGATATTTCAGACCATTTTATATAAAAAATAATTAAGAAATTTCTTGAGTATTTTCGAGGCATTGAGAGTAATGTTTGTGTGCGTAGTAAAGTAATGTAAATGAGAAAGTTGTTATATATGAATAAATGCATCTCTAATGAGAAAGAAAAGATATCGTTAAAAACCTATAGCCACTTAGGTTTGTCAATTCCTGATTGTTTTTTCGATCTGAGATGTATCCGTCTTCGAAGGTTGAACTCTTTAAGAATCTTTGACCCAGTAATTCTATCGAGGGGTGTGCCTCGCCTTTGTTTCGGAGAACGAGTCATCGAACATCACGTAAACATTATCTTCCTCCTCTCTCCTCCACAGAAAGCGGCATTAGGTATCAACCAGTTGGTTACCGGAGACGTGCTAGAAGGTCACAAACTCCCAATTGAGTTTGCGATGCCTTCACTATTTCCCGATGCCCATTACGTTTCCCTTTTTTGTCGCCTTTACCTTGGTAGTGCGTTTGTATAACTGAAACGTACATGATCTTTTTATTTATTCAGAAAGATAGGAAAAGTTACAGGCGGAAACTATTTTAATTATTCAGGACTGCTGAAGAATGTGTAAGAAAGTTGAGATAAAATGCTGCAGTTGATTTTATTGATTGAATGGTATCAAAGATGGAATGATATCAGAGTAGAAGAGGGTGGGTGTCAATAACGATTTCGGTTAAAGAGTTCCAAACCTTTAACACCGTTGATATCATATAGCTTGATATGAACTTATTTGAATATTTAGCTACTGTTGCTGAATAGATTTGGATTAAAATATTGAATTTTGTAATTCTACATAAATTGCTTGATGTACAGGACCGTAGTCATTGAGTGAAAATAATATAAATTTATGCAGTGCTGGATTTATTAACAAGTTTTTACGATTAAAATGTAGATAAATCAACATTCATAGTAACTGGCTACTCGCTTGACTAAGTAAACATTATTCGTCGTTTCTTTTATTTACATATATGTATATATATATAGAGAGAGTACGTAATATAATCTGGAGTGTTTTGATGATTGGGCGTTAGCTGAAATGTATTAGAAATGGTGGCACAGTAACAACTTGACGAAAGCTTTTCTGCGTAGATACGAAGATGGCATTTACAGACAGATGCGGACGAAGCCAAGACATAATATGTTGCTGCAGAGTTAATTCTAGCGATACATATTCTCATTCATACATCATTATGGGTGCAATAAGCGCTCTACAATTTTTTTAGAGTTTACATTTTCAGACAATGGATGATAGAAAGCAGTTAGCTAAAAGGTGCTAGCAGAGCAAGGGAAAGTAGGAAAGTACGTACGCATTCATAGTTAAGTTTCTTTAATCTGATTGGAGAAAAAGATATCAGCAATGCTCCCGTTACATAAGATGGCATGATGCGGATTAATTTTGAAATGAGCACTTTAGATTCCTGTATTATAAGCTGTTGGTAATTTTAGGATAGGAAGGGGAAGTGACCAAATTAAAATAAGGAATGAAAAGGTGTGTTGCCATATTAAAGTTAGATAATAATGTGACGATATGTGACTGAGGATACGTATCGCAAATATTAGTTATCCAGAAATACATCATGTCTTGTCTTCTGCCGCATCTATAAATGTCGTTTTTTGTGTATCTACGCAGAAAAGCTTTCGTAAGTTGTTACTATGTCTGTGTCCAGTATAATGCATATATTGTCCAATCATTAAAATATTCCAGGTTATGTTACACATATTATATATATGTATATAATTCTAAATTAATTAAAATTCAGGTATACTGAGAATTTCCATAATAAAATTTATTTTATAAAGTTACATTTTATGTAAGATAAACTGATTCAAATATTCAGTACTCTAAAACATAAAGATAGCATATTAAGATTGTATAGTATAAACTGATGCTTCTCAAATCTTTGAACCTTGCGATCGACGTGGATATAGTTGCGATATATCGCTACCCACATATGTAAATTGCTGTGAAGGAAACGAGAGAAAAAATCACATTCGTAAAAGAAAATAACGCAGTAGTAAATAAACATATATAATTATGAACAGTTAATTGTTAATTATAAAAAAATAGTAATTACAGGTAAATATAGATAACTACACAATTAGCAAATCGCCAATATAAAGTATAAGTAGTGATCATGCAATATTAACTTTCTATCAGAAATTGTTAAAGTCACGCGATGGAGCTTTTGTTCATCGAATGTGATGTGTATTTAACGAATGTTGTGAAATATAAGCTATAAAAATTTTGAAGTGGTTATTCTATAGTTACAGACTGTTGTGTGTAATCAGTATTGTACAGCAACTAGGAATCTCTGTTAAACATTATATACTAAGCTTAGTTAGTTGTCGTGCAAAAGAGGCTATAAATGGATGCGTGCATGTTTACTTTCATACGAGACTAATTAAACATCTTTAGAGACAATAAGGATTTAGGTGTCGATCTCGAATTTTACAAGAATATCTTAGAACTAGGAACTTTAGTTACTAACAAGAAATGCACATTTTAAATTTATAACTGTTTATTCAAAAAAAATTTAAAGTTTATAAACCCGCGCTTAACTGTTAGTAAACTGATGATATGAGTGAATACACTACAATCTAAAGAATTTGTTTACCAATAAATTATTTTTTCCAATTTATTTTAAACAATTTTAATATATTGATGAGATTTGCTTATTTTTTATAGTATGCCTTCTGGCGTTAACAGAACTTTAAAAAATTAAGTGCTAATAATTTTGCTTATGAACTGTATTTAGTTTATGCAACTAAAATTATTTGAAAAAGAATTTCTGCGAAAATAGACGTCGAAATGCATTCTGTTCCTATATATTTCGTTTTTGCTTGCTAACTACCTATTACTCACATATGAAATATATGAGTAATTATACTCTTTAAAAGAACGAAACAAAAGTCTCAGATTAACAATTTTGTAGTAATTGCTCGTTTTACTGCAGAATAAAATTGAAATTATATCCGGAAATAAAAAAATAATAATAATAATAAAAAAAAACTCCAATCGCCGAAAAAAAGTAAGTAAACAAAACTATCGTTTCTTTCTCAGTTTAATCCTGATACCACCATATGATTGCGTGACAATTTTCGTATTATTCCTGTTCCCCGCTGTGCATTTTCAAAAAGGTAGTAGTTTTGTGTAATTCTTCATCATTCTGAATTATGCACATAGCTATTAAACGAAAACTCTATTAACAAAGTATCAAAATTATAAATATCCCGTAAATATATAGAAAATGAGTTTTAGTGTTTTTTTGTATATTATGTATAAATTATGCTAGGCCACTACTGTAACGAAATATTAAAACCAAATTCAGAACTACTCCGATACTACCCGTCAACGATTGTTCTGCACGGGCTCTTAATATGCGTATATAAACCTTAATAATAATTCGACACAGTGAGTCTACTATTATAGCATCTGTTTATACTTTCAATATTTATAGAAAAAAGAAATAAATTTTATCTACTTGGATTCTACACATGCTTCTTGACGAAGAACAATTGTATTAAACATTTGACTTCAGGAGCTTCACAGTTTCCATGAATTAAAGCAGGAATTCCCTACTAGGATATTATCGAAACACAGAAAAAATACAATACGTCATTTAATTAATACCAGCATTAAAATTCATAGAACGCTTATATCACTAAGCAAACACGGATAAGAACGTGCAAGGCAACGCCGAAAACGGATGCCATTCACAAAAAATAGATTCACAAAACAAAGTCTCGTGGATATCTCCCGAAGTTTACTGAAGGCATTACGTAACAACTACCGATATGCAAAACTGTGAAATATCAAGTACGCAGATATCTATTGCACCGGAACTACAGACGGTCTTAGAATTTTTTTTTTCACTTAAAATGTCTTTTTAAGGAACATGAATTATTTTTTTTGTTTATTTTTATTTATTTATTTATTGCTTTTGTTTGGGTGCAACTCTAAAAATTTTGCTTATTTCAGTATGCTTGAAAAATTGAGGCGAATATGTTTGCAATTCTTGAGAATGCTGGAAAACAAAACGTGCCCGTGAATGCAAATAATTAGTCTAATGTAGTTAGGGTTTATTTTGCTTATTGTTGTTGTTTCCTAATCTGCTATAGGTGTTTAGTAAATTTGATATTTTCGGTAGTGCTTATTTGGATGCATATAATTTACTTGTTTATGAGTCAATCATCACCTCGCAACGTCGATCGTTTAGTTTTTGTGCTTCACGGTGCACGAATTTCCGGGCAATGTTTTACGAGCGACGAAAACTACTAACCCCGCCTTTGATCACGTGCGAATGTCAACCAGAAGTAGTGTACATTCGGGGGAAGGTCACCGAGAGTCCTCTTTCCAATGTAATTTTTTTCTTTTATTTCATTTGCGTCGTTAAATTTTCTATTCCGAGCTCGTATCTCTAGTCTACCTGCCCACCTGTTGAGCGAGTAAGACCCGTTTCTCTCTCTCACACACACTTGCGTTTGTTTTGATCTCTGTCTCCATCTTTCTCTCTTCCGAGTATTTTGTAACCAAGACGCGATGTTGAGAGTGTCCACGTTTTTTTCTCCTTCCTTTACAGCGCGGTTCTTTCTCAGCTATTGTTCCTTGTAGTTTACTTGTCTTGAATGTTCTGCCATGACTTCGTTTGGTGTTTATTTTTGTTGGTAGGAGCATCTTCCGGTTTTAAGTAAAAAACTGGGGGTGTGAAAGCTTTTTTCTCCCACTTTCACTGTTACGTTTTAATTTTTGTTTTTAAGTTTATTGTAATTGGTAATTTTAGATGTAAAAAATTTAGAATTGAGATCTCGACAGAAATATTTCTGAATTTTATCAGACTTTTGACGATTAATCCGTACGTGTCTTAAATGGAACTGAAACACACATTGTGTTTTCTTCCAGTCGGTACTGCTTTTGACTACTTGTAATATAAGTTATATATTCAGAATTTTAAACTTTGGTCCAAGAGTTTATTTTTACGTACTCAGTTGGCAAATGTTTCTCAAATAGAGATTTATTAAATGTTTTCATATATATTCGTATAGTTATTTAAACTGTAATCGCTCTTGTAAACGCTATTAATTGAAAAGTGAGTAATTTTCAAATTAAGCATCCACTGCCTATGGAGCTATACAAGGTCATTTAAATTGGACGAATATTGTATAAAATTGTACACCTTAAATGTTGAATATTTACAATTTTTTTAAAGAATTTAATCAATTTAAAAAAGTCAGCTATATATCGATTACTAACTTCTGGTCCCTTACTCTTTTACAAGTAGGCAGTGTAAAGGTTCCTTCCCTTCCTCAACTACGCTATTTCGCGCTGATTTAGTTACTTTTCGCAGAACTCGCAGTTTCGCTGAGAGATTGTGTGTTGCGCTTACAGTTGATGATCTCTGAATTAATGTTATCAAGATCGCTCACATATTATTTTGATTGGTTTTTAGTGTATCAATCGTATTTGGACAACGCTAATCGTAGCATAATGTACATCATATTTTAATGTATTGAAATATATATGGTTAATTCCCATTTTGTTCAATAAATAAATGATCTTAAATTTAAAAAAAAAAAAAAAAAAAAAAAGCGAGTTACTTTTTTTTTTAAATTTTTTTCTTTTTTAATCTTTTTTTCGTGGTTACAGCAACGAAACTTCGGCATATTGTCCGGGCGCCTGAACGGGCTTGCTGCATGAGATTTTCGTTGTTTTCGCTAGGTGTGAAGCAGATGTCAATTTCTTTCCTAAAGAAAGACATTTTTTCTTTTAGAGTCTACTGCAGGCAAAAGCTGTTCGTCATATAAAAAACTGAGCAGATCATCCACATTTTTATAAATTTGTAATGGAATGTAAAATTTTGTTTTCATTTAGTTTGCAGGGTGAGAAGGTGCAGTAATTATCCTGGTTGCAGCCATTTAGCAATAGAGTTTTCGATGTGAAAAAAATGAAAAATTTCTTTTCAGTACATTACGTCTCTGAAATTGGTTGAATTCGGAATTGCACATCCGGTGTTCAAATACCACTTACAACTGTAGTCATGATTTTGATCTTGTATGTGCAAAGAGTTTTATAAACAGCATCCTTTTTCTTGATTCTGAAATAATTTCTTCGGAGAAACGAATGCTTCTCAAATATTGCTTTCACAGAATTCGATGACAAAGCTTTCGCCATGTGATGCCCTGATATCCGTTTAGAGATCATTCTTGTCCCGGCCTTTCTTTTTTTCAATGGAATGTAGGCACGTGTGCTTCATGAAATGATTGAGAGATGATATTTCTTCGCTATTATTTGTAGTTATATGTTTGTCTCGAGTTATATTGCATTTAATATAATTAACTCGTGTAGTTTTATTTAAAGGTAATAAGTCGGCATTTTGTAAGAAGTTCCTTTCATAGAAATAATTTCTAGATATAATAGTTCATAATTCCTTATGTGCAAGACGGATTTCAAATATTAAATGATTTTACGCTCTTTGGGTAATATAAAGTATTCCAAAATGTAATTTAGTAGGCGTTCAGAGTTGGGCAAAAAGATATCAGTTTTGAGAACATGTGTTATAGTGACAGTTTATATTGATTTTCTGTCAAAATCTTTTTTTCTGGATAGCAGCAATGGTATTTCAAAGGCGCAACTGCCAAGTTTGGTACTGCAGCTTCTTTTAACTCTCCACCGTTTATTATATTTATGTTTCGTTTTGTCTATTTATTTTAAATTTAGTTTATTGCCATTCATTCATTGATATAGTATTATTGATTTGAGTCAACAACCTTTAGCCTTGGTATTACACACTTGTGCAGAAAACGTTTAGTGCTTAGCTGGTTCTAACATGTATATTCTGATGTTAGCTTTAGGCTTCTTTTAGACCTTTTCAATGTTTTGGCAGAAAGATTCGACAGCAATCTTTGCTTAAAGGAAAAGAGGATAGAAATAATATAGAAGCTGATTGTTATGGAGCGATAATTCAATCGGCTTATCAAAAAGAAATGAAACTGATGAAAATAATTATAATCCTACCAGCATTTGTACTGCCAATATGTATTGAATAAAAAGTAATATACATGAAATAATGGAAATAAAATTGGAGAAGAAAGAGGAGGAAGCTATGTTTAATATTCTGCTCTTCTTAATTATTAAACAATAAGATGGTTTTATGCACTAAAGAATAACTTAATGTACTTAAAATATGCCTGACTTCGACCGCCATCAGCTGTGGTTGTTTCCTGTTGTATTGTGATAAATATACTTTTATAACAAATACTGTTTTTTGAATTAAAGAAAACAGTGTATAATGAACTTCGCTTAATAGCAAATCGTTACAGTTCTTATTCTAAGCATTTTAAAGTTAGTCGATCATAATCACCGTCAATAAAGGGGCCCACATATTTTAATTACTGCTATGCAGAAACAAAGTGCGCAATTATTAGATAAAGCCTTTTAAGTATTAAATTTTTACATTTTGTATTTCTATATTAAATCTCAGGTTATTTCCATTGCAAAGCCAATGAAGGCTTGTCTACTTAAGCGGAGGGATGAACTCGTGAAGGACCTTTTAAAAGGAACCGGCTACCACGTTACACAAGAAGAAAACCATAAAAACTCTTATGTAGCTCGTTCGCCGTGATTTTAAGCTTGGTCGAACTACTAGTGTTCGGTGATCTTACCACTCGGCCGCTGGTAGACTCATTAATTAATAAGTTGTTTGTATGCGATTTAATTAGTATTTGTCAGTAACATGTAAAATTGCCGTTGTAATAAATCCCACTTTCAGCAGGTTTATTGTACGAGTGCATCGATTACTTGATACTTATCATTTTTGGTACTATGGATGTAACTAGATTTAATTAAATTTCTTAGATATTTTGATATCTTCTTAATGTTATTACTTATCATTTTATCCAAACAGTAAATGCTAAGAATTTAAAGTATAAGTTTGCTGAATTTTGAACTATGGAATGCGGGCAATAAAAAAACACGTAGAGAGAATTTTTCCGGCCTGCATAATTTCTATTTGATGTATTTCTGAGACGTTTTTTCTCTGAATGAAACATTTTCTGAGAAAAAAAAGATTAACAGTTAAAAACAGAAATTACATTGCGTTAAATTAAGGGAATTTATTTTGCTTAAAATTTAACATTTTATTATATTTAAGACTTTTTGTATATTTAAACGTATGCCGAAGTACGAAAACTCCTTCACCATCTTATTGCTTCCTTATTATTATTCATAATAATAATCTCTATGCGCAGTATATTAATCTCTGCGGGCAGTATATTATATAAATACGAAAGAAAAGCTTCATAACATGTACTTATTGATTGTAAGTTGGTTATATTATGCAACCAGTTGTATACTTACAGGGAATTGTTTACATGGCTTTTCATGGGCATGTCTTGGACGAAAGAATTTGTTCTTGCTGATGATATGCCGTCTTTCTCTCTCTCTTTTTTTGGGGGGGGGGCGTTTTCTCTTAGTTAAAAATTTAACGGTTTTTGTTATTTAAATAAGTTTTTACAATTTGCCCTGAAGGACTATTAATTTCATTTTGGGATTTTGCGTTGGAAATTATAAACGGCGAATCACTTTTCAAAGTGTTGCCAACAAATGTTATGGCCCTGTATTTATATTTCAAAAAAATTAAATAGTGAAGAATCTGCATGAATATATGTATGTTTCTCGCATTGTGATAAAACAACGGTACTTAGAGCCATCAAAATTTGAACGACGTAATCTTTCATAGTATAATGGGCATGTGGAAGCCCTAATTTGAATTTGAAATTTGGTTTATTATCGTTTTCATATTTTGTAACATTTTAACGAATTTTTAATTAACAAACTCAATTATTTCAAAGCGAGCAATGGCAACACGATACGGGGGGGCACATTTTTATCTTCAGCACGCGAGACTATGTATCGGAAATCCTGATGTTTTGAGTACCTAGAACATGATATTTAATAAATAAAGGTAACACACAAAACGTTAAAAGAACGCAATTTAAAAATCTGAAAACCTTTCTTCTTCTTTTTTTTTTCGGGGGTTGTAGGTTTTTTGAATTGAATTCCGTTTCTTTAAAGTACTTTTAATTTAGTCGTGTTAGAATGACTCTACACCCCTGCGGACAAATACGCCCGTCCCACATGGACTGAATCAGGACTACACTTTCCTCCCTTCCTCCCGACGTAAATTCGAACTGTGTGAATGAATCAGGGCCCTAAAGAGAGAGAAAGGGGGTGCCATTAAATCTTTCCCCTCTGTCCCGTTCGGTTTAGTCACGGTAGTGAAGCGCGGGGACATTTGTCCCGTTGATGACGCATAGCATCCATCGATTGGATCCCACGTGCTTTTTACATCCCCGCACCGATCCTACCCCCTGTTTCGCAGCTGCTCTCCAGCATCTCTTTTATACCACATGCGATAAGGCTGTATTCCATGATCACCGAAGTGAAAGTATCGTTGAATTGTCCTTGTTTTCCCGCGGGGAAGCTCGTTATGATCTTATTCTGCGACTTTGTGTGTATGTTGTGTGGTTTTTTCCTGTCAGTTTCGATAATGTATCAATGACTTTGCATTCATTAGAAGATAGCAATTTTTAATTCCCCCCTTTTTTTCGTTTTTTCTTCTCCATCTTTGGCAATAACAGTAACTTACATTTTATTGCATGACGTTGTAAGTATCGGCTGGATTCAAAAATGAAATTTTTCTCAAAATATGTATTTGAAATGCATTGAAATATATTAATGATATTTTTGGCGTTTATTAACAAAAATTAAGATTGCTTGCATCTTCAGTCCTCCTCGCAAAGTTTAGAGTTAGATGTAGCCAATGTAAAATTAACAAAAACGTTATAATTATTAACAAATATTAAGATGTTGATTTGCTTGCATCTTCAAACCCCCTCGCATAGATTGAAAGAGACGCGTCCACTGTAAGATTTAAAATTAAAGAAAGCATAATTGCGTATAAATTTTTAATGCAAATTTTAATTTCAAGAACAATCAGATGTAGGTGTTTCTTCTTCAGGAACAACAGATGTTTGGTAATTTTTGTTTAATTTAAAATTCAGAATCAGTATTGAAAAACAAATCTGGAGCAGAGCTGTTTTAGTAAGTTGTTTTTAGAAGTTCGGCTTAATATTTAATAACGGAGAAAAGTGTAATATCTATTTAATAATGAGAAGTAAATGTGTGGACTTATGTATGGGAAAACTGTTTCGCAACATGCGAATGCGAAGATTCTCAGTTAGTTGAATTGCAAATCACAAATGACGCCACTATAATCTCCCGCCGACAGAGATTTGACGTCAGCCAATTAGCGTCGAGAATGCGTCGAGTAGATCAATTTTGGTTAACCATGGTGCGATGCATGAAACAAGCATCTTAGTTTTCTTGAAAACTAAGATGATCCTCCTTGCTAAAGTTTTAGTTTAAGATGATAGTTATGATTGGAAACAATTAACCTTATTACATTATCCTTATTAATCGTTACTAAGTATTTTGCGGCTAAAATGAAAATATTTGTTTTGGAGTTCATGTGAATGATTCAAGCGTGCATAATGTAATGACCCTCTTAAACTTGACTGTAATTTTCAATGTTGTTCTGAGAGGGTTTGTTTATGTTATCCAATTTGTAATGTAAGACAACTTGTCAGACGAAAAGGAGCTTGGCCAAGCAACATCTGCAAACAAAATATCGTATGTGTGTTTGAAGGGTAGAAAAAAATATAGTTGACGAGACGGATGAATGTAATGTATCCTCTGCCAGTAAGTCCTCTCTCTATATTCAACGATTTGCCACCAAAATGTTGCAAATGCACTGGAATTAAAAATTTCTCCACCTGAAAGATAAAATGCTTGAATTGCCTTTGAAAATATATTTGAGATTGGAAAGCGTACAAAAACAGAAACTGTTTTTGCGGATTTCGCAGATACAAAGACTGGATAATAATTAATGAAAGTTTTTCTGAAACTTCAAAACACAGTAGGTCTTTGCTTTCAAATATTTATAATGTCAGGAATCCAAAAATAGGATCTGTAGATGTAGTTAGTTTAGATATCGTAAATCTGCACTGAAGAAAAGAAATCAGTTCTTTAATTTTTCAACCATATTTTCGTTATTCAGAAAATAACATCCGAATACGTAGCGCGAAAAATGCAAGATTATGATCGAGACAAAGCTAATCTGACAAACTACGAAACATGTGGCGACCAGGTTACTTTTTGTCTTCATGATTTCTTCGCGCTGAACATTCTTTTAAAACACTGATACTGCATTTTGTTTTTATTATTTTTTAATTTATTTTTATTTTTCTTTCTTTCTTTCTTTATTTTTTGCCTTCAGCATAAAATTTATTTGTCATTTAAAGTTTGTCTTCCTCCTTCCCAAATGTATGTCGCTGGAAGGCATACGTTTAAAATTTCCGAGTTTCTCACATTTTTCTTCAGTTTAAAAAGGAACTTTTTTAAGAATATAACATTACAGATAGTCAAAAGATAGCACTAATTTATCAAAAAAAATTCTAATGTTTCGAATGAATACCAAAAAATTATAACCTTCGCTAAATTGTTTCTCGTATGTCTTCAGTTATATTCAAAGTAGATCTTTTTAATACACCTTATTACCAATCAGATAGCAAGTACGTGGTCTAAAAAAAATATCATCGCAATGAGCAAATCAGTGAAATAAATTTTTTGCTATTTGTTTGTTTGGCATGTGATGCGTTGCGCGTGTTTTGAAATGTTTTGAATTTGTTGTACATGCAATCTGATTTAAAAAATTAAGTTACTGATTTAAAAAAAGGGTATCATAATGCAATATCTTTTCTATATTATAATTATTTCGAAAAACAAATTACAACTAGTTTCAAAACGAGCTAAATTTAGTAGGTCAAATAGAAGCATGTATCTAAAAGTTGCGGTGAGGCCATATGTGATATGTAGGAAGCTAATTCCATTTATTTTCCGACATTTCCTATATGTAACTAAAAATTGTTAGTTGTGTGCGGATAATCCTTAGTTACGTTTTCCAGCTTTTATGTTTTTAAGTATTGTTACATCCATTGCCTAGCGTTGCATATTTTTCTTCCTCTCTCTTCTTTTCTTAACAAGACTTGCTGATAGTGGCGTATACTCTCTCTACTTTATGGCATAATAAGTTCTGATCTCCAAATAAGTTTTGGATTGCAGGATATGTTTTGCTCTTTCCGAAAAAAGTAATTCGTAATTAAAAACTTGTGAAAAATCATAGAAATATCACTCTTAAACTGCAAAGTAAGTCAAATGATTCATACTCGAAAAGGGAGGAACTGCCAAAATTTCAGCGAATGAAAAGAAAGCCTATTGTTCGGAAAATAATAATAATAATAATAATCAGACACAATTAAAAAAAACCTGTCTTTAAATATTAATTATATCTCAACAATAAACAAAATGTATAAGTTTTATCGCCTTTATATATTGCAGAACTTTTTGTCAATAAAGAATATTGATGAAGCATGAATTTATTTAAATTTCTGTTATTTAAAAATAAATAAATAAGAATGAAAATCTAAAGAAATCCTAAAAATAATTATTTTGTAATATCGAAATAATGGCTTTATTTCTTATATTTAAGGAATGAATAACGTCTATCCACAGAACCTTTAACAGAAAGATTTGGATCGTGATAAATCTACCAACCATGCATCCAAATCTATCCGGGGGGACGAAGTTTAAGTTTATTATTTAATTTTTATAATACTCCTTATATCTTCTGATATAATATCTGATTATAGCTACAGTAGGTTGTTATTGGCGCCGTATGTAGACCTGAAGCACTGAATGTACTGCAGATAGCAGTAGTAGGAGGAGGATGGAGCAGTACTACAGCTGACTGTAAGAATAAGTGTAAATCAGTACCATAATGTAAAAAATTCTTTCCAAAAGTATAAAACAGCTGTGTATTTGATCCTTGATCTGGTTTATTAATTCAGTTTCTCCGTATGGTTTTTCGAACGCAGACGATGTATTTCTCACTGGCAACCTGAAAGTGCATTAGTCATTTCGTTCGATTTTTCGACCCGCTCCTTTCCCCATTCCTGATTTTTGGACGTTTAACCGTTTTTACCAAATAGGGGTGGAGGGGAGTTCCTTCCCTATAACGGTTTGCCTTTTTGTCCCACCCATGTTGAGGAACATGAGGACTCTGCTTTCAACAGTATTCACTTTTTTACCCACTTCACAGTGTAATTCGGTTTTCTGCAAGGTCAAAATGTTAATCGCCTGAGAAAAATTGAGAGCGAAGGGAGTGAGAGGGAGCATTATATTAGCATGCTCAATGGAATGTTGTTAATTGTTCGTGAATAAATTATGCATTCTTATTCCCCGTTGCTATTCATAGAAGTATTATCACAGGCGTGACTTTTTTTCGAAGTATTAATAAGTTGAGCTTTTAAAAGTTAATCCGTGTATGAATTTTTTATGCTTTCTGTATTGTAGATGTAGGTGATTGACATATACCGAAAGACGCATCTGTGGAATGGTGGATACTGTTCATTAAGGTGTTGTGACAGATTAACGCTTAATTTTATTTTTGAATTTTTAGTTCAATAAATGAACTAATTAAGAGGTTCTTGATCTCCTTATTTCTGTCTTCCTACTCATGCGTGTAGGTGATTGCAACAGCGGTACTTAATAAAAAGCGGTTATTTGTCGCTCCACTGGTATTTCATTCGTATATATCTTGATAATCATATTGTAAAATTTTGTTAAATTTCATAAACAGTCTGTAGAATGAGTAACCTGCAAAGTTTAGATAACGGAAGACGAAAGAGAATCATTGGTAGAAAGTGGGCAGGGCAGTCCCAAGTTCAGGTTGCTTGAGAGCTCAGGGTAACTAACGCCTACTGGCGTTTGAATTCTAGAGAATAGCTTCAGAAGACCGCATATACAGGAGACATGGGAAGAGGAGAATCTCCAAAAATCACGACGCTGGATGAAGATCGGTATTTGGCACCTTCAGCCATAATCAAAGGGTCTGTTGCTGCCACTTAACTCTCCCGTAAACTCTTTGCTGTCACTGGAAGCTGACACTCTGATTGGTATATTGCTTAGTGCTGCAACTGTATGGCTTGCATTCGAATCCCAAAGAATAGTCGATATTTATAGCTGTATAGTGCCTGTGTGGCATGGGGATACTCAAAATACACGGCGAGCTGAAATTCCTCTCGAGTGGTTTGATGGTTGAGAAAGAGGCATGAGACACCCTCGGCCCGTCCCCCTGGAGTATGGCTTAGGAGTCGCCATTTTTTCAACATCAGAGAAAGATCTGTTATAGAGGCTGAGGTATCATGGCTTAGGCAGGCATCAAATTTGATGGCCGTACCTCACTCCATGTGTTTGATAGAGGCTGTCTGACTATTCCGAATTATACCCAGTTTGTCTTTAGGTACTATGTGCGACACTTCAGGACTGTAATCGGCTTCTGATTCCTTTTTTATGAGTGGAAGCGATTATTCATTTGAGACTCAAATGGTGAACGAATCTCTTTAAAGTGACGATATTCGGCGGATGGATTGTCCAGTTAGATCTTTAGACCTAAACTTGATTGAATTTGTCTAGGATGCACTTGCGAGGGTAAATGCGATTTGCTATTGCTTTTGAGAACCATCCAGGTGCTAAAAAATTTTTGTTGCAGCAGTGGGTGCAGATGCTACATCAACTGCTACGGTATAACGACTCGCTGACGATTTGTGTCGGTTAGAAATGACCGTACCTCCTGTTTTCTTCATTTTAAGCTCTACTCTCCTGCAATTTGCATATTTCTGCTCTCATGAATATTACTAGAATCATGAAGTGGGTACTTTCACTGTTACGAGGTATAAATTGCTGCCATACGAAATTTCATTAAATTTTGCTCGATATTGAGAAATTTGAATTAATGTTTGTGCCGAAAGTGGTTTTGAAAAAAATCGAGTTATGATTCTGAGAGCAATTCATATTCTCTCTGATTCGTATTTAATTTTCCTCTCCGAATGTGAATTTCTGACGAAATGTAAAACATTAAAAAATAACTCAGAAAATGTATGGAAGTGAAAAAAAATGCAAATTCATGAATTTAACACGGAGTCAACTGCACATTCATGCATTTGTACGTTTAGACTTAACATTAAAGATTGTAGTGAATTTACTTAATTTTAGGAAATTCATTCTTTTTTTTTTTCTGAATTAAATAAGGTGCGGTTGAGTTTTCCCCCAAAAAATGCACGTAAATTATGCATGTAGATCCTGTATGCACATACTGATAGCTAATTAAATATAACCGAATAAAAGAAAGGGAACGATACAAACAAGTTGTAGTGCCCACCGGCGTCGAAACGGTATAAAGTTGTCGAACAGTGCTATAGTTTGGTCTGGAGTTCGAATCCCGGCGAATAGGTTGGCTGCATGCGTGTTTTCATGGTTTTCCCATTGTTTTATGTGTATGTGAGCCTGTTTTTCGTAGAAAGTCCTTCACGAAGGCATCCCTCCCCTTAGGCAGATATCCCTCGAATGCTTTGCCATAATCCAATAAACCCGACCAAACCATAAGTTTCAAGCCGTCGAATATACAAACATCTGGGGAGATGAAGTTGTCGTCTGTAAATTTCTACACAAAACGACTAATGTTTTGCTGCACGTTTTGCAGACCCGTTTTTGCTGTAACAAAATTCTGAAAATGCTTTCTTAACATTCAAATTCAAGTTAGTCTATGCAATTTTAAATAATTTCTTTGACTGAAATTTTTTAATAATTATTTTTTTTCAAACCATCTGTTTTTGGCAGTCATATAAAAAATGACTGTTAAAACACTGTTTCTTGCATCTTTATTGGAGTTATCTTAAAACTGTTCAGCTCTATTGCACTCCTTCGCTGATTAATATTATTTGCATAACGTTACGCCAGCTTCTACCTCCACAGTGTGCAATAATATGGTTGAGCTTTGTTTTCCCCCTGCTTTCCTTTATTCGGAATTGTATTTAGGTTGATTTGAATTCTATTAGAAATTATGTTTTGCCGAGCAAATGTTATATATTCTAAATAAAGACGAAATGGTCGTAGAGAGAGAAGCTTCTTCTTTCTCTTGCCCGGAAGATGTGTTATTGCCCGTTAGTGTAAAACATACGGGGGCACTTTTGCCAGTCGGCGGTTGTTTGGGTCATTTGTTTATTTTCAGTTTTATTAAAATGTGTTGCTTAGCATTTCTCTATAAGAATTATTTTATGCCATGAGTGTTATAAACAAAGTATATTTCTAATAATATAATGATTTATGAAATTTATAGTCGTGCTATCTTGTTGTTTGCACTGAAAGTAAAATCGAAGAGTGTAAATGAAATTTTATAATAGCATGAAAATTGCAATTCTGTATGTAAAAAAAAAAAAAAAAAAAAAAAACTCTGGACCCGTAAAGATTTCAGAATTGAAACGACAGATATTATTTTTATTTAAGAAGAGAAGCGATATATGTATAAATGATTCTTTTAATTGTGGCAAACTCTTTTGAGTTTTTAGATCGATCTGAAATTTTCAGAATGTTATTCTTTTTTAATAAATTTAAGTTCAAGGGAAAATTTTAGCACATTTCAATTCACTTATAATTCCTGTATTTTCAGACTTCTCAGTTTGCAAAAATAACGAATTTATAATGATCTAAGAGTTACGAATGCTGATAAAAAAACTGGAACCCTAAGGTTCCAGTTTATATAAATGATGATTATATTTGGGTTATTATTATCTTTTGAAT
Source organism: Stegodyphus mimosarum (assembly GCA_000611955.2). Taxonomy (NCBI): domain Eukaryota; kingdom Metazoa; phylum Arthropoda; class Arachnida; order Araneae; family Eresidae; genus Stegodyphus; species Stegodyphus mimosarum. Next base: position 1,556,596 of record KK112450.1, on the reverse strand, counting down.
AATTTAATGCAAAACAAAGTTTTAAAAAATATTTACAGCATCCTATATTAATTTACTTTGCGTATTAAGTTTTATTTATCCTGAAAAACTAAAAATTGGAGGAAAATCGTGCCTATTGATACATTGATAATGAAGAGAAAATGCATTTTCTGAATATTTGCCTTCAGAAAGCACTTAATTATTACGTTCTTTCCAATATAATACATCAAATTATAATATTTCGTTCAAAGTCGAGAAAGTTAAGCAGTAATGCTAAATGATACATTTTGATCGTGTCTTTTTTGACTGCAATACTCAGTATCTTCTTTCTAAATGATCCAAACTCTTCTACTAGGATTTCGTGGCAGTGCGTAACCTTGTGCTTAGTTGCGCATTGTTGCGTATCTAACGACTGGCTGCTGTGTACCCCGCTCATTCTTTTTTAGAACCAGGTGAACGAACGGGCGACTAGACGTGGCTGTTTTTCATTCCCTACTCCTTTCTCGCGCGCAGTTTTGGGAATGTGAAATGTTCAGGTTCTTGATCGGATCTGCTTGTGCGCGAAATTCAGTCTCTTTTGTTGTTGTTTTGTGTTTTTTTGTTTTCGGAATCGAGTGCTACCTATCAGCTGTGCGTTGAATGTTTGTTTTCGGCAGAGAACTGAGTTAAATGTAAACACAATAATAAAAATGTATTCTTCCGAAAGAAAAATGTTTAAATATTATTAATAACGTATTGTATCTTTTAAGCATTTAAGAAACTTTTTAAAACACCGTTGTCATTACTCCTGAAGAAACGGTATGAGATAATTAGAAAAATATTCATGCATGCCTTGCCAAATCTTACGTACAAAGGATTTTCAAACTGGTTTACGATCCGGATTATTCGAAATGGATTTTTTTTTATGCTTTTCACAATTTAATTATTTATAGCTGCTTTGGATTAAGATTTAAAGAAATGTCATTTATATTATAAGGACTTTTCCCAAGTCTGACTTAAGAACACGCTACGAGAGACGTATGTATGTCCGATGCTTGAGATACTCCAAATTTCATTCAAAGTCACCGAGTATTTTTCGAGTATGACATGGAATTTATGTTTGCTATTTTTATGCAAGTGTGTAATCTACAACAACCTTAGAATTATCTGATAATTAAAAAGATTTTCTTACTCAAAAATCAGTCAGATTTGTGTTCAGATTCGCCAGTTTAAACATCCGTCGAGATTTAAAGCTTGATTTTTTTGTGAAAAATTAAAAATTAATGAAACCTTAAATGAATATAAAGTATGCTTATTTTTGGAATTACAGTTTCCTAATTTTTTTATTTATTTCTTAAAATTTTTTTTAAAGGTAGGTGTAGAACATGTAAGTACTGTATATACTTATATAATTTCAAGTTGCCGCATACAGTCAATAGTCTTTGTAATAAAAAGTATAATTTTTAAAGAATATTTGCCTTAAATTATTCCTTTTCATCCC
>KK112450.1:1543023-1555078 GCA_000611955.2 Stegodyphus mimosarum | reverse complement strand
TTTTTTTTGTTGTTGTTGTGTGTGTGAGAGAGAGAGGATAAGTCAAGTGTAAATTTTCGCTCATTAAATGTTGTAAAGAACGCTCAGTTTGTGATCTGCTATTTGATAGTAAACGGAAAATACCTGGGCCATAGAAAATTGAATTTACATCAAATATTTTTTTCCTTGTACTGTGCTCAAAATTCTTCAACAAATCTGTGTATCGTGTTGATTACTACTTTTTATTCCCTAAACTGACTTACGTGAAGGTGTTTGGCCTTCACGAAAGACTTCCAAAAAAACTTTATTTGCATGATGATTTTGTAATTTGTAGATAGCGCATAGATCTAATTTCAGTATAATTCGTGTACTAAGGATTAAATCCATCGAGACCTCTTCATGTGAAATGTTATTGTGTGTTGTTTTGTCATCCTTTCCCAATAAAAGAAGAACTTTTAAGATCTGGGTTTGAATGTCGCGTTCTGAAATGGTGGTGTTCGGTAAAAAGCGAAAGAGTCGAACGAAAGTTCCATTGGCGCTGTCGCATAATAAGGTTAACCCCATCGCTGTCATTTCTTCGCTTACATACTTTTCCCGCTGGGAAAGGTGAATGCACCCCTCGTTACTCTTTGTCCCCTTGCCGGTAAGAGAGGGGGTGGCAGCTGTTGAAGCTCTGTTGATGAACGAACGTTTATATAGGTTCATCTAATTGCTGCTGCCTTTCTACAAACAGCAACGGCAGTTGCTTTATATTACCACCCATAGAGAATCGTTTCTGCGTATAAATTACTGCACTTCTTCTGCAGGAAGTTCTTATAAATTTGGGTTATATTTAAAAATATGTTTGAGAAGCACTATGCTAATATTTAATTAATTTTTGTCATTAATATAATAATTAATGCAGTGGGCTTTCTTATACGCAGAATATATGCTCTCTGATACTTATGTCCAGTCATTCTGATTTTTTAAAATGAAATTAAGGCATTACTCTCTTAATATTTTGCATTTTTACAATGAACCCAAAGCCGGAAAAACCTAGCAATTTTTCACAAATTTTGAAAGTGTTCTGGTTTCTTTGAAAGCGAGATTGAAACATATAATAGATTATCAAGAATAGCACTATATATTTAAGAGAACGTGTGTAACAACTATTTTTATTTAAATTAACAGAATAATACTGGTGTTGCAGGGTAGTTTATAAATTGAATGAAAAGTGAGCATACGTTACGCGAAGTCAATTTTTGTAGCATTTGGTAATATTTTCTATAGCAAGCATAAAATCAGGAATATATTTTTTGTTATGGATGTTATACTGAATGGAACGGTATATCGTTTACTCTAACCAGTTTCCTCTCTGTCAAAATTGCCCATATATTTTAAGAATAAACAACCATAGGATGATATGCAGTAATTGAATACTATGCGGATGGATGTTAATTTTAAGCAAAATACACAGTCCAGTCACATTAATGTGACCACCACGTACTTTCCATGTCAGAGTTAAATAACCAATCACAGAAGGCAGGTGGCAGCACAGTGCAGTTGAGCGTATATAAAGGGTGTGTGAGGGCTTCGGAAAACATTTCAGTCGTTGGCGTAATGCAGAAACGAAGCGATTTATCCGACTTCCAAAAGGGCATGATCATTGGCTTTCGGGCCAAGGGTGGAAGCATTTCCGAAACGGCTGAGTTTGTGAACTGTTCGCGTGCCGCCGTGGTAAAAGTGTACCGTGCATGGCAAAATGGGACTGTCCAAAATCAGCGACGTGGCAAATGTGGTGCACCACGGGCCATAGATGACAGAGGCGAACGACGGTTGCGGAGATGCGTTCGGGCAGATAGACGGGCTACCGTTGAGCAACTGACCACCAAAATGAACCAAGGGGCTACCAAAAGTGTCTCCCAAAGTACTATTCAGCGAACATTGCTGCGTCTGGGCCTCCGAAGCAGACGCCTGGTTCGTGCACCTATGCTGACTGCTGTTCATCGACGGCGAAGGCTAGAATTTGCACGCCAGTACAGCAGCTGGACGTCCACTGAGTGGCGACAGGTTGCGTTTTCGGATGAATCGCGTTTTATGCTCCATCGGACAGATGGACGTTGGCGTATAAGGCGTGAAACCTCTGAAAGGAACCACCCTGCAACCATTGCCGGAACGGTCCAAGCTGGAGGCGGGAGCATTATGGTCTGGGGAATGTTTTCCTGGCATTCTCTAGGTTCACTGATCATTGTGGAAGGCACAATGGATCAATACAAGTACGCATCTGTCCTTGCGGACCATGTTCACCCCTACATGCGCATTGTTTTTCCTCGGGATGATGGCATCTTCCAGCAGGACAATGCGAGGTGCCATACAGCTGCCAGTGTACGTGCGTGGTTCGAAGAGCACCAGGATGAGTTTACCGTCCTCCCCTGGCCAGCAAACTCACCTGACTTAAACCCAATCGAGCATCTGTGGGACCATCTCGATCGAGTTGTTCGCGCCATGGATCCTCAACCGCGTAATCTAGCGCAGCTGGCCACGGCATTAGAGTCGGCATGGCTCAACATCCCAGAGAACACCTTCAGGGACCTATGTGACTCTCTTCCTGCACGTCTCGCAGCAGTCCGCTCTGCGAAAGGTGGTTATTCTGGCTTTTGACAGATGGTCACATTAATGTGACTGGACTGTGTAGTATGTTTGAATGGCGATTACAAAACAATTTCTTATTTGTTTATTTAGCCGATTATGGCAAAACATTCGCAGGCTATATGCAGAGAGGGATGCCTTCTCAAAGGAATTTATAAGAGAAGCTGTTGTTCGCGTGACATTTAGAGAAAAACCGCAAAAATGCCCATTCCCAACTAAATCATTTGCTGGCAAGTAAAACCCCAGTCTTCAGTGTGAGTTTCAGTGCCAGTGTGCCGGCGAGTAAGAGCACTGACAGACGCTGATGAAATTCTTAAAACACCCAGTGTTCGTAACCTAGAACACGATTTTGTGTTTACGTAAGCTTTTAGAATTCCTAGACGAGTCGGACTTTCATCGAGATTTTAAATAACGTTTTCAAAGTTGTAATCGTTTACTTTTTTCTAAATTTGCATTTCAAGGAAGAGATAAAATAAATGCCTATATTTCTCGCAGAATTTGCGTCATTTGTTTCTATCCACAACCTTGAAAAGGTTCTCAGCCGTATGTTCATCGATTTATTTTTCCCTGTCAGTTTCTTTTTAATGTGTTCCAAGGTTTCTCGTGCAGTTCATTCTGCGAATGATTATTTTTATTTTCCTCCTTTTAATTTTCTTATTTTTCTTGTCGTTGTTTGCGTCCCTGTTCGAAGTCTGCGAGAGCGCAAGGTCGCGCTTCCGGTTATGCCTGGGCAGCTTCCGCAAACGCGGGGAAATCTCATACGCATTTTCTTATGTGTCTTTTGCCTGGCTTTCATTTTTGCTGCTTCGTTTAGGAATGTCTGTTATAGGTGCTGGTTTAAATATAGAAACTTTGAGAAAGGGAGCTTTCTATTTGTACTCTATTTAATGGCGACCTTATTCTGCTAGATGTATTACACAGTTAAGTATTGCCTCGCGAGGAAATGAAGTTGTTAAACCAGTATATAGCTTGTTAAACTTTACTTAACATTGCAGAATTATCTCGTGGCATATTAAAATTTTACCATGCAAGGTCGGGTGACTTCGAATATTCTACTTTAATCATTTCGGATAACTGGCGAAATCAATTATTTTATGATCTTTGAACGCAATACATTTAGCCAATTGTTCCGTGTAATTTGTGTCTTATAACCGTTTGAATAATAATTTTATTGCATAAGATGTGTAGTATTCTAATACACTGGTGTCCAAAAGCTAAACAAATACTATTAAAATTAGCATATTCGGTGAAAGAAAAAATATATATATATATATATATATATATATAGCCACAAAATTTGCATACGGTACAGCTCTACGAATTCGAAAACTAGCCCATAAAAACTACTAACATACATGAATTTTTTAACGATGTTAAAATACGTTAGATGTAAAAGTGGCTTGTTTTAAGCAGAGAATGTATCTCTGCATTGTGGACTTCAGAAGTTAAATGAAATACTTAAATTTTGAAAAATGAGTAGATGCCGAGTTGCCAAGAAATGGGAAGTAACAGAGCATTTCGAAAGAGGCAAATGACAGCGGGGAATAGCCACAGATCTGTCATTTGCTGCTCTTGGAATAAATATCAGAGCGAAGCAACTGTGTCCTGAACACCTGTAAACAAATGCACAAGGGTCACAACTACTCATGATGACAGCTATCTGTGTTTACATGAAAGATGCCATAGGTCAGTCACCGCACATCAGCTTTCCAGCCTAGAGCTGGAATACACCTAGACGATGGAAAAACACATAGCAGTGCATGGTCGGAAACGCTTTTTTCGCGTGGTAGTGACAACACCAAATGGCTACAAAACGGAAGAAAGGAAGGACACCAACAGGGTCAGAATATATGATTACTATGCTTAGTGTAGCGGAAACCAAGAAATAAGAACAAAAACACACGATCGTCATCAAAGAAGGTATTCGAAATTACGTTCGAAACTTATCCTCAACATTGAATTGGCAAGGGTGGTCCGGTATATTGGCCAGCAAGATCATCAGACCTCACTTGCATTGAGTACTTCCTCTGGTGGTACGTCAAGACACTGGTGTACAAAAGCCCCATTAAAAGTGCTGAAGCAGTTGCTGGGGAGACTTGTCTGATATTTTCCGGAACGTCAGATCTTCCATGTGCCGAAGATTTGAGGCCTGCATCAGGGTCCGGAGTCGCAATTTTGAACACAGTGATGGCGATTGATGTCTATTTTCGTTCTTATTTCTTGATTTCTACTGTACTAAGCATAATAAACATATTTATTCACCCCTGTTCATGTTCTTCCTTTCTTGTGTTTTGTCACCGAGTCAGAAAAGCCTTATCGATCGTGCACATTTGCTATGTGATTTTTCATCGTCAAGGTGTACTCTATCTCTCCTGAAAACTTGTAACCGATTTGCTGAAACACCCTGTATATATGTTAGCTTATGCAAGATGACCAGTGGTTAGTTTCCCCTCGACCTCTTTGCTTGAAGGGACCAGCATAAACTGGTCTAAAGATTACCTTAATTGGATTCAGGGAGATTGGGATGCTGTGCTTATTACGGCGTAGCCGTAGTTTGATCTATAGACTAGTTTCGAAATATTATTGGTCTGGAAAACATCTAAAATTCGCTATTGATCTATAGACTAGTTTCGAAATATTATTGGTCTGGAAAACATCTAAAATTCGCTATCACCCGGTAACTTCCGCGAAATCTAATTACGCATACACTTGCGGTAGTTTGATGGTTTGAGTATGGAGTCAGTGGCCACGCTGGTTTCCACATCTTTCCTCTCGATACTGTGATTATATTGCAATATAGAGATTATATGCCTTCTTAGTATATTCACTCATTTCTTGCCTTTCTTTTTTGTTTATTATTTAAGTACGTATTGATAATTTTCTGTGCCTTTCCCCACGCTAATGTTTTCTTATATCTTATCATCTGTTAAAATTTCAATGATTTTTATGTTCTTCGTTTTTTTTTCGGGGGTGGGGGGTGGGGATGGACTATATATTTTCGGGGGTGTGGACAACTAATAATCCAAAAGTTTTTTTTTTTTTTTAGATAAACTTTTGTTAAAGCTACCATTGCTTCATTCCATAAAAATAAATTTATATAAATTTTGGAATTTATGTGAATGTGTAGTATGGGCTGATTATGAAATCTCTCATACTGCATTTCCGAGCAATATATTAAACATTTTCAGTTCTCTCTATATAGCGTGTTTCGGTACCCATATAAAAATATAACGTTTATTGTTTATAAAATTATTAAGAAATGTAGAATTAGGATCTACTGTATGTTTAATGGGAAAAGTATTTTATAGTAAATGCGTGCTATGATTAGATAATTCACATAAAAAAACAAACCTTTAATTTTTTCTCTGCGCCTTTTTTGAATATTTTCGAGTAATTGGGTACAATTTCTAAAAATTTAAGTAGTTCTCTTTTTTTAATACTGTTTATATGCATGTTTTAATACATGTTTATATGTCTTAAAACTTCTCTTTTTTCAAAACATTCTCTTTTTTCATAACGTTTATATGCATGTTTTAATAGATGTTTACATGGAACACCGTATATTTGATTAATTTAAAATTTCCACTAATTTCTTCATAAGAAATATATCAGTGTTTGCCGTTTGCTTAGCTTTCTTTCTGATAACAAAGTATGCTAATTTAAGGAATATTGTAAAGTGCAACATACAGATATGTACAGTGGTAACATAACATGTAAGCAATGATTTAAACCATACTTCACTGACAACTCACGCATCAAACATTCAAAAGCTTTTTGTAATCGACCGAGACGGAAAAGTAAAGGTAGTTTTTCGTGAGACTATCACTTTTTTGGTTTCCTTTTACGTGACAGTTGAGCCAGAAATAGCATGTAATCCAAAGCATTTATAATAATATCTGATTAATCTTGACTTTGTTTTATTAAGCGGTTTTACTTTTTATTACAGTAAAAATTGGAAGAAATAAAATATCTTAGAATACCTACAACTCTGTGTAGGTTATGAAGTTTTGCAGAGCGCTTGATTTTACATTTGAAGTGTCTAGGTTTTTATTTGTTTCTTTAAAAGTAATCGAATTATTTAAAATCTTTATCTAAACTGAAAAGATTTCGCGGCGATTTTTATTCTCCATCAAACATTAGATTATAAAAGTCTGAGATACGATCCAGCTGCCGTTTAATGAAAGTATTTCAACTTTTAGGAATGCAGGGGGTAATGTAAATTGTCCTTATGCTTATGTTATGCTTTGAAAGGTGCGCATATATGAATTAATCGTTTTATTAACTTGAGAATTATGAGAAATCGGAGTAGCGGAGATAACTGTTGGACTAATTTGTTAAATATTGCATGACTTCTAATACAGAATAAAGAATGGGGAAATTATTATCGTATTTCTTGGCTTTATAGTTAAAGCAATATGAAATTGTTTAACTATAATTATGAGTGTTTATTATTTTGGCTTTATATAATTATGTACCATAGAGTATGCCTATATATATATATAACATAGTTCTAGGTATTGCAAACATCAAAATACCATCCGTATGCCAAGTAATCATCTAGTGATTGATAGAAGGTACTGTTTTTTGTTCGCAAAAATGTCTGTGAATTATACAAGTTTCTAGACTGATTGGTTGCATTACGAACATCCTAGAATTCTTCAAAATTTCCATGAGTATATCATGCAGAGTTAAATAAGACGGCATAATCTTCGTCTTTAATTTTGCATGATTAATGAGTGGAATTATTGTCTAAATTTAATATCGCAGCAGTTCAGCGTAGGTTATTAAAATCATCTTTTCAGCGTTGAGAAATAGAGTTCAAGAAATAATTGAAGTTTGCTTTTATTTTCCATTCCCACGATCGATCTTTAGATAAATTCAAAAGTCTAAATTTTAAAATTTGTAGTATAACAATATTGCTACGGATTTATTTAGCGATTTTTGCGATTTTGTTTTAAGAGAAGGCCACGTCGGAAAAGTAAAAATAAAAGAGCGCGTGCTAATATTTAATAAATAAATATCTCGTAATTGCTGTTGCCATCCACAAACATCGAGAAAATCGAGGTTTTACCAGAATATTCTAGTAAATAATTAAAAAGGTTATAAAAGCCGAATTGAAACACCTCATCTGAGTTGTAGCTGTTTAAAGCGAACTGCTGTTTGTTTACTTAATGCTGTCATTGATTGTAGTGAATTCGTTGTGAGATTGGATTAACTTTATTATTTAACTTGTATTTAGTGTTTGAATTGAATTCTGTTTAACGTTTGAGGTATTGTGATACTGTACGAATATCTCCGAGGAAATATTTCAGTTTTTGTTTTATTTCGTGTGAAAAGAAAAAAAAAATTATTTATTAACTTTTTAACGACTTGTGCATTCAATCCATTACGAACCCGTACGCACGCAACAATATATTAATTATCGACGTCAGTATCTGAGTAATGTTAAATTCTTTTACGAATACCTTGCCGTCGATGATAGTCTGATGTTCTTAAACAGCGCTATGAGATGCTTTAGAAGTCAGTAAACCGTTTTTATGTAAATATTCTGAAATGACGCCTGTAAACTTCTCTATACCTTAATGTCCTTGACCTTATAATGCGTAAAGTCCCACCCTTTAGCGGCCTTCGTGTCGCGAAGAAGCCGCTGACCATCGAATGGTTTCTCGGGGTGCGGTTTGTATTACCATTGGGCAGAATGCCAATGAAGCAGTGTTGGTTCGAGGAAGTGAACGACTTGGAAAGCACTCTTTCTCCTTTGGTACTTGTTGGGTGGACTTAAATGCGAAGAGGAAGTGGAGGTCGGATTGATGGGTTTTCTCCTCATTTTTCATGCGGTCGTTTAGTGCGTGACTCGCCTTTTCCTCCTCGTATTTTATTTTCATTCTTCATGAATCCTCTAACAAGTAGAGGAAGTGGCGTGTAAAGGTGGCTTTTCAGCACTGTCTGAAGGCAACTTGCTGGGAAACACTATTTACAGGTGTCCTGCTATATGGTTTAAAATTTTTGCTGGAATTGGAGTTGTTGTATTTAGCCTTGCTGGCTAGCAACATAGTAGTTGTAATGCGAATTATTATTTTTTCTTTTCTACGTAGTAATGATGCGTCTTGTATCTATTAACTTTTAATTACCAAGGAGACTTTTTGATTAACTTATGATTAATTTAATTTGAAGTTAAATAAATTCATTACTTTTCGTTAACAGTTTATTTCTTTTGCGGCTCCTTATCTTTGCTCTTTCGACGCTTTCTCTACATATAAGCGACCAGTCTGCCATCATAATATCTATCCTAGTTTCTTTTTACTTTTGCACTTGAAGTTTACTTTGCAATTTTTGTATATATGAGAGGACTATTCTGATCTTACCAGTCCTTAAGTGAGCTTTTGCTGCATGATGGTGTTTAAACAGCGAAGAAAACAAGAAATTTAAAATTTTGCCGCAATTTTGCGGCTCGTTTCCTTTTAATTCATGCGCTTGTATATTGTCAATTTGGTTTAGTGTCCTTAAACTAAATTGACAATATATAAGTGTATGAATAAATATCAAATGAAATATTTTTGCACTTTGGAAATCAAAAGATGAGTCTTTTTTTGGAGATTCTTCTCGCATGCTCTATGATTTTCTTATTCGTTCTGTTTTTACCAATTCGATTTGTTGAGGAAGAGATTTTTTATTAATGAAGGAGTTACATTTATGGCAGAGCGTGAGTCAGAAATATTCTCATAAGATGGAAGTGATAATGAGGAGTTTGAGCAAGAATTGTCAGTTAATCCTGGGAATGCTGAAAACTGTAAATAATTTAGAGGAAACGTATTTGAATAAAGTACCAGATATGCATGTATTAAAAAAATTAAGAGTAGGATAGTTAGAATTGCATGAAGGAAAACTGATATGTTTTTATAAGGTATGCAATTACTCCTTTCTCGAGGTACTTTAAAGTATTCTGAAAAATTTTGAAGTAATGCCTAAAATTTGCACTGTAACACGTTTAGAATCAAATGGAAGGAAAATGTCAAGTGAGCAATTTTGAAAAAGGCACGTCAAGTTAGTGAAATGTCTCAATCACAATTTTTTAGTTTTTGTCATAGTTATTTATGTCATTCTCTACTCCGAGAAACAAGCCCTTTCTTCTCGAGTTATTGTTGAGTTTGATCAAATTTTGCGAATAATATTTGTGTAGAATCTGGAATTGAAAATTCAAACATGAATTTCTTATTCTAAAACTGTACTTAAAAAAGAGAAATTCGGAACACTTATTCTGAAAATGCTTTCGAAGCGGTTTTCATTCTTAATGATCAGTAGTATTGTTTAGGACAAAAAATTTTACGGTGCTTTAAATATTAATTTAAGATACGTTCTGAATAATTAGGAATACCGAGGCTTTTCCTATTTCCTAACTATAGATACCTTATAATTAAATAAAGAAATTTAGAAATTTTTGTGAGCTTAGGTAATATGAAAGATACTGATCTAGAATTGGATATCGCATGTGGAAATCAGAGCATTTTAAAATTCGATAATTCACATGCATTTTCTTATAATTCCTATAACTTTTACAGTTATTTGGTAATGAGCAACAGGAGTTTGATTACTAGAATTAATTTCAGTGTCTTCTTATTTTTTCAGTAAATAGTAGTTAGAATTAGATGTACTCGACTTAGTTCGAATTTTTAGGTTTTTGTCATAGTTATTTATTTCATTCTCTACTCCGAGAAACAAGCCCTTTCTCCTCGAGTTACTGAAACGAATGAGCAATATATGTGTAGCTCTGTGTATACGTGTTCGTAACCTATTTAACTTGTATAAATTCTTAGTTAACTTATTTTTAATAATTTTTATTTATTTTTAATTTTAGGGGTTTGTCAATTCGGGGTATGCAGTCAACGGTATTGCACATGTAAGTACCTAAATTTTATTTCCTTTTCATTAGGTGCTTTACTTTTAATATTGCGAAGCTAGTTCACTTTTATAAAGAACAAGGGCTTTGCTTGATAAAAATCTAATCACACCACACTTTTTGTGGGTAAGATTCCTGATCTTCGAATAATGAGTTTTGTTCTCAAGGTACTCGCTGAGTGTTTGTTTCCGAACAACGGTGCCGATGCCTTTTCCCTGTTCAGTAGTTTTAGACTTCTTATTTCGGTGATACTCATGACTGATTTGCCTGCTAATTAGTTTTACGAGTTATGGAAATTAAATTGGTAACTCTGAAGGAAAAAAAAATAAAAGAGACACGTGTGCTCGGCATGTTTTAAATAATGTTTTTCATTAAAAATTAGGAATTGTTTACATTTTTGTCGTTGAAGATATGAAATAAATTTATCAAAACATTTCGTGTTTTATTTTTGGTAAAAATAGCATGTTGCATTTTAAGAAAAGCCGTTACTATATTTAATGACCGTAAAAGAAGTAAGTATCCATATTTAGGTCAAATGGTTTTAGTACAGAAAGTATGGTAATTCAACTAAGTAATGGAACAGATGGAGCTTTTTGGTCTACTATTCAAATTAAAGGAATAGATAATTCAAGTTAGGAAAACAAAGCCTTCAAACTACAACTCATATTCACGGTTTGCTGTTGTCTAGACACTTCCGAAAACTTTGTATCCTGTGGTGGAAAAGTTCTTAAGATTGTTATTAATGGTTTTGTATTTAATGTTTTGACTTGAACTGATGATGTAAAGAAAAAGATTTCTTCCGTTTTCTGCTGTTTTTTAATTCTTTCCTAGTAATAATCCAGTGGTTTACATTTGGGAACTAAAATTTAAGAAGCGGGGGAATAGTCATTTAGTCATTCTTAAACGTTAAACAACTGACTAAAGTAATGCTGTTTATCTATAATCTGTTGGATATGCCAAAATTCAGTTTTAAATATTGGGATCTGTTTGCTGCTTGTGTGTTCGTCGCTTTTCTGAATCAATAATAACTTTTGGGTTCTTCTTTTTCTCTTTTTTAAATTTCTTGCTTCATCGTGTCGCACGTCCCCCGTCTTGGCCATTTGCCATCCGGCGCTCAGCCCTGACCTTGCTGGGCAAAGGAAGTGCTAACGGCGGCCGCTTGGGGAAAAGAAGAGCATTGAATAATAGGGTTGGGGAAGAGGTGGAAAACGATGTGGTTGCTTAGCAACCGTCGTTGCTTTTTCTCTTGCGGCTCTCATTCCCCAGTGGATAGGGTTGCTTGGTGGGGCGCAATAATAAAAGGGGACTTTTTGCATATTGCTTACTTTGCTTTTATTGTAATTATTTCTCGAGGGGTATGAAAACTAATCAGGTAACCTATGAGAATCTCTCAAGTCTTCACAACCTATTTTATTTGCATTGATCGTTAACAGTTAATTTAACATTTGATTTTATGTAATGTATTGCTGTATTATTTTAGAATAATCAGCCAGTATAATTAAGTAATATTTATCTGAATCCCATTTTTTGCATTATCACGTGCGCTTAAAT
>KK112450.1:1518668-1543009 GCA_000611955.2 Stegodyphus mimosarum | reverse complement strand
ATACTTATTTATTAATAAATAAAATATTTATCATTAATAAATGAAAAACTTATCATTTTTCTCATATGTAAATAAAATGTTAGATACAAATATGTAGCAAATTTTCTCCTTGGTTCTTTTGCAGTAAAAACTGAAAGTACTGAAAAAGAAATGACATACATATTATTTGATATTTTAATAATGTAACGTTTAAGTACATAATAGATTATGTATTTAAGCGGTTTTATATAATTGGATAACACGCTGCATTTCTGCTTACTCAGTGATCGAGGTCACTGAAATTTGATACCTGTAGTCGTATTCCGGGTACTGAATGGATTAACTTCCAGTGATTGTCGTCATGTATAACTCAAATGGGTGAACCGAATTCTCTTCGAATTAATGCCACGATGATGTCCCTCAAAAAGTAAATAATTCGTGAGTGGTTTGTCGCAGTAAAATACAAACATCCTGCTTAATTTTTGTAATTAAACATTAGTCAATAATTTTCAAAGATTTTGATGAAAATACTTATTTTGGCTGATAAATTATTGTTTGATTTTTTTTTTTTTGAAATTATATGTGAATATGAAAATCCGTGGAAAAAACTTAGTTTTAAATCAAAGCAACTTTTATTTAAGACATTATTTGCAAATAGAAGTTCCTATGTATATATATATGTATATTTCAGGCGGGAATATACACACACACGAAGTTGTATTAAAATAACAAATAACGACTACCTTCGAAAACGAGAAATCCTTTGCGACCTTTGTTGGATAAATCAGAGTGACACACAGTGAACAGGGGTAGAACAGCTGTATCCTTAGGAAAATCCCTGAATGATTCTGCCTTAGAAGTAGTAGGTGTTTCTTTGGTAGTTTTCAGAGTTGAATGCTAGCACCAGAGTTGTTGAGCAAGTAAATGAATTGTCACGTTTTCACAGAAAATTTTGTTTAGTGAACATTGTGTTTTTAATGCTCATGTTAATTCATATTTTATAGCCTCATATACGACTTTTATAGTAGATTAAATTTATTATTGTATGTTGCTAAAATAGTTTTAAAATTATGATAATAAGATGTTAGTATGTTTAAGATCTAGATTTTATTGTAGTCGTTTAGAAATAGTGCTATAATACTTAATGGAATTTCTTTCTTCGATGACTTCGACTTAAATTGTAATCATTCGATCTTAGGTGAAACATGATTATTAGGTTTTTACCAAGAAATTCCACCTTAGAAGAGTTCCTTTTCCCATTTCGAGACAATGATATGCCTTTTCAACTTCTCGCGACTACCCCCCCCCCGGTCAAATGCTGACTTTCATTAATTTCTCAATTTACCTTCCTCTCTCTCCACTGTACAGCATATGCGCTTTTATTTTAAAATACAACGGGCTTCACTTTTCCCTCTCTTACCAAAAATAATGTATTGGAGGAAGTGCAGTGGTGGAACCGTAAAATGACAGTTGGATATCCTTTTCCATTCTCGAGTTGAGTTAGCGGTTATTTTGAAATGCTGATGTTTAATATCAATTTTATGGTCAGGGTTTGGATAAATTATCCGACCGCCATATTCATTTAATCGAATTTCGAGAAGAACTCTTTGATATTCATGTCCACTTAGCTGAGCGGTAAAAATAGTTGAAAACTGTTAGTTCGACCCGGGTCCAATCCCAGCGAATGGGAATGCGAAATATTTTTCTCTGATGAGCTTATATCGTGAAGATATGTCTTAATGATGTTTTATGTATCGTGCATTTTTAATTATCAAAGGGAAGATGTTTTGTTAAAACCATCTCATTTTATAATCGAGTAAGTAACTCGAATGACACTGAACGAGTGTGTAAAGTAACATGAAAAGGAATTAGCGAAAAGCAAAATCGTACGTATGCGGAAGAAATTTTTTATGATAAAAAAATTAGTTAATTAAAAGTGTTATTTAAAATAGGGTTTCCGCTTGCCAAATAAGCCAGTGATTCTGAACTTTTGATTGCCTAAGAATAAGCATAATAATCTGCAGCAGAATGATCAGTAGGAACAAAGTATGTGAGATCTCAACGTGCCGCCTCTCTAATTTCCGAGATTACAGACATCTTATCCACTTTGCTGTTAGGGATTGTGCAGCCACATTACGTACCCTGGCTCAGCAAATGGTTAGTGCAAGGCATTAAATTTCCACATATACCATGCAGTGTCACGGATTATCAGCAAGGCTTCCATTAATATTACAGCATAGGAATAAGCGTTTATGAAAGCGCATTCAACTTTGCCTGTGGAAACATCCAGTGGGGTGACATCGTCTTTTCTGACGAATTCCGCTTTACAGCGTCATGATGACTGTGTTCTTGTGTGGAGGCGCCAAGGCAAACGAACATTGGAAGCTTGCCTTCGTCATCATTCAGGTCTAGTACTTGGATTCATGGTATGGACTATTATCATTGTACACATCCTGTTCACCTCTAGTCTGCTTATACAGTACTTTAAAATGCCACCTTTACATTTCTGAGGTTTTAAGTTCATTGTTGCGCATTAACTTCGAGGATACCTTCGCTCCACATTTCAACAGGAAAGTAAGAGACCGCATGTTGCTCACACTGTCCTGCATTTCATCAGTTTGCAGGTTGTTCCACTCCTACCCTTTTCAACATGTGCTCCCGACTCCTTATTAACCGAAAACATCTGATCAGTGGTTATAAACGGATGACATCTCTAGCTTTCACAGATGAACTCTTATCTTGGAACTGAAGCCACGTGAATTGCAATATCCATAACTGCCATCTAACGGCCTGTTTGTCTTCATGCCCAGCTCTTAACAACTCCTGTTATTGCTAGAAGCGAATGTTCAAAGACTGATTTCTGCATGTATTTTTCTTCAAATTAGTTGAACTTTTTATCAGTTCATTCTTTCGTTATAACGTATTTGTAAAATAAATATGATTCTCCCAATTGCTTTCCCTCATAGTATGGGGGCAAGCAGTTTTAATGACAAGCAGTGTATATCTGCACTAACCAGCATTCTTCCTTAACTTTATAGTAAAATTTGCCTACTTGCATGTTCATCGATGCTTCATCAAGTGATTCTCAAAATCGTGACGTTTATAAACTTCTGTAACCTCTAGCTTGGCAGGGAAGGGGGAAGAAGGTTAGCGAACCGGGAGGGGAGAATTTTTTGGGCGTGTGAATGAACGGCAGAGTGGCGGTCAACAGGTTTTTGTTTTATTCTTCGCATTGTATCCGCTCCTTTTTTATCTTCCTCCCTCTTAAAGTTTTTTCTTAATACACCGTCTTTATTTTATTTTAAATTTGTTTTCGGTGTGTCTGATTTTTATTCTTGATTTCCCACAGCAAAAATAAGTTTCTGCTTCGGATGACGTTGTAACTTACTAGTGTTAGATATACGTTCTTGTGGTGATTATATTAGTATTAATGTAAATCTTATTTTTATTTAATTCATACACAAATAAAATTTTTAAAAACATTGTGAGTAGCTTGAGTTACGTTTCAAATTTTATACCCCTCCTTATTTGAAGACTTGCATTTACTCTGCTAATTTTCATTTTCTGTTATAATTTCTCTTTATAAATTTATGTATAGAGATTTCTTTATTTTCATATGGCATTATTAAAAGTAGCATATATAATATTCATTCATTATTAAAATTATCCTTAATATTTAGCTTGAAAATTCAGCATCTCTTTATATAACTCTGGCATAGATTATAATATAAAAATCTGATAAGATTAGAATTTTCTGTTAAACTTATTGCACAAATCGTCTGATGAAGAGAAGAAACACTTATCTGTTTGGCTTTTTTTGCTTATCCATAAAGTAAATTAGAGCCGTTTTATGAAAGTCTTGAATATAGCTTATTTCAATTAAAAAGCCTTTGACCACATTTAACAATGTCTATTAATTTTCTGGAACATAAATAATTATAAAAGACATGGAATGTTGGGCTTTTTTCCTACTTATGCTAATATCACCTTTGTTTTGCTACGTGTGGTAGCCATTTCGAGGCCTACCGAATTAAGAAAAAAATTTATTTTGTTATAATTGTCATGGACTCCTTAATAATTTGGGGGGGGGTAGCGTACAGCAGTTGGATGCTCTGTGCACGTACAGACTTCTGATAGTTTACAAATGAATTTGGCGATTTTGTTGCTTCACATGAAGGCTGGCACTGTTTTCATTAACTTGGATTATATTTTAGGAACATAAATATTTCACCAAGAGTGTAATTCAGATTCGCATTTCTAATTTCTTACTGAGTAGTCTTACAATTATGTAGGCATAATTCTGTCTGCAAAACTATCCCGCATTACACATTTCATAATACTGGCAGAGCAAAACGTATTCTGTGGTCCGCTGCTGTTAGAGCATTACCTTCTTAAACTGGCCCACATGTATACTGGAGTTATGCTTATAGCTGTAGCATAATTTCTAAATGGAGAACAAACTATTGATTTAATTTTATTCTTTTCCTTGAAAGGGGATGTGTGTGTTCCTTTCTAAGTGTCATATTACAAGAACCTTTTTCATAAGCCGTCATCATGACCATGCACATACAGTTGCATATAATTATACCGAAATAAATGCTTTTGAGTAACGAAATAAAACGTTTTACGAATCTCTTAGAAATATATATATAAAGTACCGATTTTTCAGGCTGCTTTGCAGCAACTGTTATCCTAAGCGTACACCTTCCCAAAAATATTGTCTTTGTTATTCAACTATGAATGTTAGATATTCGAATAATCAGTAAACAAATGTTTCTGCTCTTTCCTGGTGGAGTATTTGTTTTACTACCCGCAAAGGTCTGACGATATTTCTCTTGTTAATGTTAACTATTTGTTCTGTTTGAAATTTTTTGGTACGAGATTTGATTAGAACTTAACCATCAAATGAAGATAATTTTAAGGGGCAGAGAAAAAATGTAACAGATCGACCCTGTAAAAAGTAAACACAGCAAAGCATTTGGAACTGTACGTTATAGTGATAGATTTATTGTAAAAAATGGATCTGCATTCGTTCTCCTTCAACACCGACTCTTCGTCCAGATCGTGAACCAGAGGTCAGTAGCCCAAACAAACGGCGGGGGTTATAGTCGGGGAAACCTCCCCCCTCCTTTCTCCGTTCTTGCCCATTCTCTCCAGCGAACCGGTAGGGTATCCTAATTTATACAAGCGCCAGCGCCACCCCTCGGTGTGAGAGCAGCCCTTTCCTGCCAAGAACACCAGGTAGAATCGTGAGAACACGCATTTTCCCTATCTCCATCCTCCGGTAAAAAAAGTTCGTTAACAAATAAACAACAACGAACAAGGTGCCTTCTTTTAATGAAAATACGTTTCGGGTTTCCGATAATGATAAACATGACACCCGTTTCCTTTGCGAAGACGAATTCATTTGGAGTAAATTTCTTTTAACTTTCGGAAGTGTATGTTTCGAAGTCATACTCTTTACCTGAGCTCTTTATGCGACTTTTCATCGTGATACTTTATATTCATTCTTCTCAGTAGAGGTTAATTATCTAGAAAAGTTAAGCCAAACTCGTTGATTAACTTTCATTTTCATACAGTTAGCTGACGCCTATTGGAAGAATTTTGTGGTATGTAACTGGCTGTGCTTTCGCTTCATTTTAAGTGAGCTGGTTCCTTCGTTCTTACAATAATTAAATAATTTGGCTCGTGTGAAATTTCGTGTTCTTGCTTTTGTATTGCCAATCAATCATTTCTGGAATAGCTTCTTCTTTTCTTTAAATGGCGTAACTAGTACGGTTAGCGTAAAATATTACGAACTAGCCTTACGTTATATAGATTTACTTGACTTCCCTTAAATAATATTACCGTTGAAAATCTTTTATATGTGTGGCCGATTCAAACTCGTCTTTCTGGGAGAATTGGATTAAAATTAGCAGCCTATTATTGCGTGTTTTTTTATTATTATTATTTATTTATTTATCTGTAATGAACGGACAAAATGATTGAAAAAATTAACGTCATTTCTCATATATTCTGAACAGAAACAAGCTTGCTGCATGAGATTTTTTCGGGTTTTATTACATTATTGCTTTCATTTTAAATCCCCTGCAAAAGACTCCATAGAAGGTGTTACCTAAATATTAATTACTTTTTAATAATAAATGATTAGAATTAAAGTTTCATAGTTATGTGCGTTTAGGAAATATTCATTTTGAGGTGTTTTGGGAGGAGCTAGGAATTTATTTTTACGAGCTTATCGTTTATACTCCTTATAAAATCTTGAACCTTGTGTTTTAAAAATTTAGAAATTTGATACGTTATGAGATTTCTATTAGAATTTAATATGAAAGTTCGAAAATATTTAGAGCACTACCACATTTCTTTTTTATTCTATTAAAGAAACGGGGATTACCTTTTGATCTGGGTAAAAACCTTCAAGAACGTTCAATTTATTAAAATTCAAGAAATTTTTATTGGGGAAACCTAAAAGTTGTACTTTGTACTTGAGTATAGCTTTCGATGGGAAGTTCGATTTTATTTTATTTATTTATTTTCGTTTGTTTGTTTGTTTGTTTGACTGTCTGAAACACAGTGATAAAGTGATTGCACGTCGCAGTTTTGAATTTTGTGTAAGTTTTTATTTTGGGTTTTGAGATACTATCACGTGATTATTATCACATTTAAGTCACTTCCGACTATTGTAAAGTTAATCTCTTTCAACTTAGATAACGAAAAGCCGTTGGTTTCTTTTTCTTTCCACTTTATACATGCAGCTGAAAGAAGCAATATCCTGCAAAATATTAGTTTAGTTTTTTAGTACATAATCTTGCTCAACGGAAAAATTTATTCGTAGCACTTAGGCACTTCTGTGTTCAAATTCTTCACATATGTTCGTTTCATTCTTCTGAAAAAAAAAAAATATTGGGGTTTCTTTAGTCTTATCTGTCCATTGCTGCTTATAAACTAGAACATGTTTCTATTATTGATTGAAAAAATATACTGGGTGTATCTGAACGATAGAATCATATTTTAGTGAAAGTGAATTTTCTAAATAACCATCTCATGAAATTGTGTTGTTCATAAATTAACATTGCTTTTTTTTAAAAAATGCACTAAATGTAACTCTAATTATTGCCGTGTTTATCCTTTCAGTTTACTTTGTTTTTGATATGATAGTTAGTTTTTAATGATTTTGCTCTTTAGTGTTGGTCATCCAACTCTGTATGATTTTGTTAATTCTATTTATCTGATCTCATAAACTTACTGTTGTTCTCTAAATGATAATGATGCCTTTAAAATGAATTTTTCTTACTTTTTTGTAATATAATTTTAAAGTTATGTCGCTTAAGCGTTGCTATTACTTTTAGTTACGTAATTTAATTCATTTACTTGAATATGATTGTCAGTTAAGCTTTTTGTAGTTGCTATTGATTATACATTATTAAGGTATATACATTCAGTAAGCATGGGTTTTTAGAAGCTTAAAAAACTGTTTGTGAACAGTTACTGCACTAAATATTAGATGATAATAGTTTAGTTTTTAATACATAATCTTGCTCAACTAAAAAATTTATTCGTAGTACTTAGGCACTTCTGTGTTCTATGTTCAAATTCTTCATATGTTCGTTTCATTCTTCTGGAGAAAAAACGTGTGGATTCCTTTGGTCTTATCTGCCCATTGATGTAACTAGAACATGTTTCTATTAATGACAGTTACTGCACTAAATATTAGATGATACTAAATATTGGGTGCTCTGAACGTGCTAGAATATGAAATTTTGTAGATACCAGAATCATTCCTTGCGTATTCAAGGGAATCAGTATAATTTTAGAAGCATACAATTATGGCATATATTGTAGTATTTAATTTTTTGTTGTTAAGTGAGAATATTTTAACATTAATATTTATCACTGATTTTTAGTCTTGTTTTAAATAAGTCACAAATAATTTATTTAAATTTTGCATAAATGATTTCTGAGAATTCTTATTTTAAAAACATATAAAAAATTTTTCATTCGCCTAATAAAAATAATTGGTTTCATTCTTCAACTTCCATCATGCCATATACTATTAGAATTCTAATTTTAGCTTTCCTTATCAAATCATATCGACTTTTGTGATTCCGTGCGGTTTCTCAGCTATAAAAATAATGTTTAAAGTGGCAGATTTCTGTCTTCAGTTTCCAGTTTTGATAATCCTATTTTAAAAAAATTGCATTCTTTAATTCACGTTCTGGTTAAGTTAACATTAGGCTGTGACGTCGATATTCGTTATCAGTGTTTTTTAAAAAATAAATGTTATGCTCGAGAACAGAACTGGTATAGTATTTCTCGGGGTGAGAGAATGAATGGAACTAAGGAGGAAGAAGGAGGGGGGGAAGAGAGCGAACGAAGTGCGATGATCGACGCAGGGAGAACGGGATGAAAAAAAGGGAAAGTTTAAAACATGCGCGTGCTCTGAAGAGGTCAAAGGTCAAGGTGAACGCGTCACAGAGTGGGCTTTTACTGCAAACATCCCCCCTTTTTTTTCGTTTAAAACTTTTTCAGTCCCCAACTCAGTACTCTTCTAAAAAGCAAAATAGTTTCTGCCGCTTTTTAAGGAAGAAGCCAGAAATTGATGGAAAATATGATTGGGGTGGGGAAACAGTACCGAAAAATTTAAAGCATTTGTTTATATTTTGTTACAATGTAGAATGACATAATTTTTTACAATTCCCCCCTTTTTCCAGTCCTTGTAACCTTGTTTTACGAGTTGTGTTAACGAAAGAATGTGCCGTATTTTTTCATAAGTGTTTGCAACCTATTTTCTGTCTTTCAAAGAAAACCTCAGTAATCTGCTGAAGATACGAAATGTTCTTTTCATCTTAAATTAATGCAGAAGTTTCCCTAATGTAATTCTTGCTTATAATGTTGTTAATTACCAAAAAGTATTTAATTCTAATAGGCTGGAATACATATTTTTTATTATGTAAATAGTAGTAAGCCCCCGATTCTCTTAAAGAATCGAATAAGTTTAGAACTCCAGACAGTAACCGCTGTGAACAGGTGACGATAGCCCTAGCGAATCCTTATATCTTCATGAATTGGCATTCCAAATATAAATAATAAAACTAATATAAAAGAAAAGTATTATAACACTTAACGTTCTTTAAAAACATTAATCTGCTGAACGTGCGCCTTGCCTAATATAAGATAGGCTTTAGGTAATGTTCATTAAAATGTGTAAACTATGCTTAATTATCAAGCGGGCTTAGTTTAAGCGTTAGAAACAAGTGGACTCCAGCATTTTTGGCATCAGAGTTAGTGCTCCGTGTAAATTAGATACAGGTATAACCTAAAGCGAACTATACGTGTAACTAGTTATTGCTTCAGAGAACAATTTTGCCCACCGAAAATGGGTGACCTACGCTGTTGCGTAAGTCGCTATTTCTTGGAGTTGACTCTTAATATAAAAGTGTATTCCAGGGGTTGTCAACCAGGGAGGAATTAACATCTGGGAAAATTACATAGTGTCGGGGAGCGAGTGCAGTCTTTTATTTACCTGTTAAGTATTTAGTTTATGAATATAAAAAACTAGGTTTATTCAAGTTTTGGTATTTATCAGCATTTCTCTACTTTTCTTGTTTAATTTATAAAACACATTAAAAATAAATTTAAATAATTATATATGTATTTTTCGAATTTTGAAAAGGGAGGAATGATCGTCTATTAGTGGTGAAATGATTGCGTGGGACAAAAATGGCTGAGAACCACTATAGTCGGTATTAAAAGATTATTCAAAATTGTTGTTTTATAGAAATACATATTAGGTCGTCATTTTTGCCCTTTGAAAATTTTGACATTTCATTTTGACGTACAGGATGTTTTAAAGTCATGACACGACAAAATACCTGGTGAATGGTTTGTCGAGGACCCGTGGGTTTATATTTTAAGAAAAGAGAGTTAACTAAGATAAGATGTAGAATTATGACAGTTTTAGCGACATGATTTATTTCATTAAAATATCAAGTTACCTAGTATCTGTTGTTAAGATAGATGAGCCCATAATTTTTTGTAACCACTTTACCTTCGTTTAGCATGCTCCGATTCTACATTAAACCAAAATTATGTAATTGAAGGACGAATGATA
Source organism: Stegodyphus mimosarum (assembly GCA_000611955.2). Taxonomy (NCBI): domain Eukaryota; kingdom Metazoa; phylum Arthropoda; class Arachnida; order Araneae; family Eresidae; genus Stegodyphus; species Stegodyphus mimosarum. Next base: position 1,532,919 of record KK112450.1, on the reverse strand, counting down.
GTAACGGTCAAAAATAACCTCAAGACATCAACTGATTTTCCAAAAATAAATCCATTTTTTAAATTAAATTAAAAAAATCATATAGGAGCATTTTAATTAGATATAAAGATTGCAGATACAAAATAAGCTTTCTTTTTCAAATCTTATCCATCATAGCTTATATATATATCATAAATTGTTTTAAGGCCGTTACTTAATATTTAAAATTAATATGAAATGGCAAGCATGGTACGTATTGCAGATTTCGTATTTGGAATTCTTAGATATCTGAATGTCCACTTCGATATTTATGTATTAAATCTACAATCACTATTATATGCTAATTAAGTTATAAAGATTTCATGACGAAGCATTAATTCAAATTTATTTCAAATCTTTAAAAGTAAAATATCAAGGTTCGCGCCTGTACACCGATTTTTCAGGTCTAATATTAAATTAGAAATTTCAGGTGAGGTGAGTAAATTAATTACCTTTACAAATTATAAATTTGTATTTTTTATTAATAAGAATATGTCTTTCTATATAAATTAGATGTTCTGCTCTTAATTAATTAGATGAGTAAGTGAGTAACAGCATTATTTTTTATTCGAGTCTAAGTTGGACATAATTTTAAACGAAATCATTCAATTTGAAGTATAGGTGGACGTTTGGCTTTCAATTTTAATTGTATTATCAATGTTTATGCCTTGTTCCTCATTATTTTGATTAATGATATACTACATAATATTAAATTTTCATAATAATAACTATTTGGTTGACTATTAAAAAAAAAGGAAAGAAAGAAAAACATTTCTCCAATTGGCCTTTCCTAAGAACTGTTATGATAATTTATATTTTCGTTTATTTTTATTAAAGGCTCAGATGAAAATATATAATAAGAAATAAATATTAAATAAATATTAAAAATAAAATAGCAAAATAGGCCAAAAATATAACACATTTTAAATCTCAGTATCTCTATAATTAAATGGTGTATGATCATGGAATTTTGTATACTTATTTCGTTGTCTTTGATTTGTTATTTTGCTTTATGTTCCAAATATTAAAAATGTTTTAAATGAGATACTAATAACATAATTTAGAGGTCTATTTAGAGGTGCCTGACTCTTTAAAAGGTGTTTATTAAGTGGCTAAAAGTGCTGTAGTCTGGAAGCCTATTTCTTAAACTGAAACCGTAGGTTTTTCGATCAGTTATACAATCTTTTAGTAAGTGTTGCTTCCATTACTCATGTCCTTACGTATTGGGGATCTTACGGTATTAAATGTGTTGATTTGGAAAGCTTTTGTACAAAGTTATATTGAAAAAACCGTCTCGTCCTTAATTTTTGCGCACCAGTGTATGTTGGGTGGTTTATTTTCTATCTGCTTTCATTATTTACCTGAGACAAGTACCTTACTCGACTCTGTTGTATGCTATGTAGTTAAATTATTACTCAAGTTGCAGTATTTCGTATCAGAAAAGTGAGTGTAAAAGGGAATTTGTATGATTACTTATTACTATTGTAATGAGTGTCTTACAGTAGAGAACCGGTGCAATGGGTGCATTCGCACCGGGCGGCAGAATTTAGAACTCGCAGAGTTTGCACCGGGTGGCATAAAGCCAAGCGCCACACCTGCACAGACTACTACGTTTTCCTGTTTGCTAGAAACTTAAAAGTTAAGCATCAGTTCAACACGTCTTATTGTAGCATATAAGCTTCTGTCTTTAAAAGTATTAATTTATTTATTATTCAGCCATTTAATAAGCATGGCTGGATAGTAGTTAAATATATTATTGCTGTCTGAATGATTATAATTAATAAAATTCGATTTAAATTTATGCCATCGGTCTCTGAGATCGTATTTTGGTGAAAATGCAACATTTTGTTTAGAGTGGCTTAATACATTAAAGATAACTGCTAAAAATATAAAAATTGTTTTACTGGCTAATTTATTGCAACATTGGGGGGAAGAGAGAAAGTTTGCTGAGATTAGTCCCGCGATGAGGCTAGACAGCCTGAGGGGATACATTTAGAAATCTTTTTGCTAAAAGTCTGATAAAAGACCTGAGAGATTTGCTAAAGGAATTTATCACTATAGCTGTGGAAAGATATTTGGTAAATCTAATGAGAAAACAGTTTTGGGGGAAAATTCATCAGTACTGAACATTTTTTAAAAATTAAGAATTTTCAGTTCTTATTTATAGTTTATTTTTATATATGAAAAATAACATTAAAGTGTTATATTTCTACGGAAAATTATCATAAAATTGATTTACCGAATCGGTCATCAAATGGCGTTATGCCAGTCTCCGAATACAGAAAAGTTATTCGGTCTATGATCCCGTTCCCCATTGTTGTCAGCTGTCATTAAGTTACGTTGCTTCTCTTCCTGTGTAGTGATATACAGATCCATGTAACGTAAATTTAAATGGCTATGTAGCATGCAAAATGTTGCTGAAGTGTCTAGATCAATGCAAGTGCCTCCTGTTTATAAAAATTGGTAATTGAGCAAAATTAAATCAAAGGATGTGGCTGATTATAGGAGGTATACATTGCTTCAGAACAAGTGAAAAGGGAAACTTAAGGGAGTAAAAAGAACTGACTGAGTATGTTAAAAAAAAGTATATGCAACAATTTGCGTATCAGCTTCGAAGTCTGCGAAATCAGCTTTGCACAAATTGTTTTCGCACCGCCAAATTGTTCTCAAACGATCTGTTGTAGCAAGAAGTTCAGTAGAAAAGTTGTTTACAAGTTGTCACGTTTAGATAAAGCCGAGTGAGCCTTCCATAACGAGCATGAGAAGATGGATGAATCTGTTACACCGAGAGCGCTAATACAGAATGAGAAGCTTGGGGAAAGAGAGAGATTGGAGTCCACAAAAACTCGCGTTAGATCTTTCCATAAACGCCGCTTGACACTGTCATGTTTTAAGAAGGTCGGTATGATGTATCTGTTTTCAAAGGCCCAGTACTCAGTCATAATAATTTTGACGGTGGTGACTTTTGTACGTGTCTATATGTGGCTGCATCGGCATCTTTACTTGACGTTGATAGAAACTAGCGAAAGCAGACTTTCTTGCTCACATAAATGCGTAAATTTAACGAACTTATCTTCTTCATGGATTAATAACTGGACATATTCTCTTCTTACTTAAATTATTATTTAAAGTAAATGGGAACGATACATATTTTAAGTGGAGACGTTAAGCTGCCACTAAATATTATATTAACACTTAAAAGCAAGCCAATAGGGTTACGTGTATTTCTTTTGTTCACAATGAAGCTCCCGATAGAAAAGAATATACAGAAGAAGCCAAAGCTAAAGTGGTATTAGTAAGCAAAATTATTTAATTAATCGTTGTGGTTATCGATTTCATTTACAAGTACAATTTTATTTTATTAAATGTACTTATATTTTCTATTGTATTATCACTTTGAGAAAAATAACGATTTGTGGCAGAGATGTGTGTGTATGTATATACGTTGGTGTGTGTGTGAGAGAAAGAGAGAGAGGCATGTTCCATCGGGGAACGCTGACTTTTGTTGCTGATAGTTGATTTTCATTCTTTCGCAAATGAATTTTTTTGTAAGAAAGCACGTGAATAAATCTGATCTCTGTAGCATTATTTTGAATTTCTAATTTAATTATTTTGATTTCTAGTCAGTAAACATATAAAAAAAATATCCAGAATAACTCTTTATTTTTTTGATGAAAAAGATTGTTTTAAGGATCACTTGACTATGAATGTATAATGATATAAAAACAATAAAGTTATTACGGTAAATTTGAACCATAATTGATTTAGATTTTTATAAATTTTTCGAGCTGGGAATGTGAACGGATAAATGACTGGTTGCATAGAAATTGTAGGTTGTAAAACTTCAAGTTTCGTCCCGTTATTTAAAAATAACTAGTAGCTAAACTGATTGCATGAAATGATAGTTGAAAAGCAATATGAGCTTGAATTAAAAACCATATCCTTTTTTGAGTTGGCTGTCAAACGGTATTTTTTCATGTTCCAACGGGAAGACACTTTAAAATTTCGATGATTTAAAACATGGAAAGGAGAGCAATTTTTGTTTCATTTTCTTATCTGCACTGATTTTTAAAGTTAATTACGAAATAAGTGGAGTTTACTGGAAATAACTTTTATTTAAAACATGAAATAAGATTATTTCTAATCACTTACTTTTGATCTTACATAAACACTTATGTTAAGATTCTAATCCTAAGTGTTTAGGTAAGATCGAAAATTGCTGACATATCAGAAATATCTGTTCTGAGTGGATGTGGATCGGTTTAGTGCGGAAATTTATTGTGTTTTGAAATCTCATTTATTTTTTATTTTTTTTTTTTCTGACTTTCGTGGAACTTCTTGACCTGCGGCCACACGCATGGAATAGATGTCGAAAGAGAAGGGATATGGTACGCCAGAACAAAAAGTATTCTACTACTTCTCCACCACCTTCTCCTCTTGTGACGTTTGATGCCCCGCCCGCATTTGACCTTGAACCGCGGTTACTGAAGATGAACATTGCCTCTGCCCTAGAGGTGAGACAGCACCGGTCGGGGTTGCTATTCACCTGTCGCGTTCCAGTGCCGCGCCAAACGGTTTGGCGAAATATACTTTCATTTTATTCGTTTTTTATTTTCCGTTTCCGAAATCCTTTTTCATTCGTTTTTACGTGTCACCTTATTATGAGCTATTTCTTGGGCTATCAGAGATATTACCATATTTATCAAATACGTGGAAGTCTCATTTTGGATTTTGATGCTGAAGGGTGTCGAGTGACCGATTTAAGCTGGTAAAATTCAGTGGAGTGCATCCGGATCGCCGCTCACCAATTTTTAGATTTCAGTTAATTTGATAGCAAAGCTTTTGTTAATTTTAGCATATTTTAAATTTTTTCGTTAGCTTGAAATTTAAAATTTATTAAAGATTGTGATCGACAAAATTTAGTATGTGTTGCATAATTTTGTTATTTGCATTAATAAGAAAAAGTTGTAGTTTAATAGTTTCAGTATGAATAAATTGTGCATTTTGTTTTACGCAAATACAAAGTAATTTTTTAGCTGTGTAATTAATTCTACTGTTTTTAGTTGAAAAGTGATTTTTGAATTTAGGGAAATAAAAAGTAATTTCATTGTGCAGTGTTGCTGAAAGAGGTATGTTTGTTATTTTGTCAAAAAAAAATGTGAATAACCATATCATCATATTGCAAGATCACCATATTCTCTGAATATGGGTTGGACATTGATCTCGGTGAGTCGGATAGTCTAGATCTCCGATACTTGGTAAGGATTTCGGAGCCGGATGTTCGGTGATATTACTCCATTTTATTCATGTTCTGCTTACATCTCTGTCGGTTGCTACACTTTTTTTCGCTTCTTTCTGCAGAATTCTACTGTAATTTTCAGCTGCTGTATAGAAAGTTATATTCTTCATCATTTACTTCGAAAATATAAAACCAGCTTGTTTAAAACTGACGAATTTTTTTCTGTGCTGTTTAATAAATGTTTTTTCTTATTGCTGTTAGTGAGCTAATCGGTAACAGTTGATTAAGAATACTACGGCAAATATATGGCCTTTATTTGATAAATTTCTTTTCTACTTTAGTTTATTTATGGTTCTGGAACTATTTGAATGTGTGCTTGTACATTACTCAGTTTGCTAATTAGAGTTTAACTTTGTAAAACCTTTTCAAGGAACAATTCGTGTTCAGTTGGTAACTCAAAGGAATTATATTTAGCCTCAGTGTTCAAAAAAAGGAATTTTTTCTTTTATCACTCGGAAAGATAACTGAAAAACATATCTGCATTTGCTTGGAAACGTTTAATCAGAAGACGATTTAAATAATTTGTAGAATTGTTAATCTATTATATAACTGTAATGAGGAATTACTTATTTCATAGAGGGAATTGTATGAAGTCATTTAAGTTTTACGAATTAATTTTAATTGAATTTTCAGACGTGTAAATAATCCATGATATTCTGTTTCCATATTTTGCTTGCAAATGCTGTTAGACCGAGAAGTGCGGGTAAAAATTGTGCAGACGGTTAATGAATAGCAGTAGTGTATTATAGAAATACTGCGACTGCGAAAACTTATATCATGCACTAAAATATCTTGAATTTTCTACTTGTATTACAGATTTCCCTGTCTTAAAATGACTGTGAATTTGCCAAATCTGTGGAATTATTTATGTCAGGCTATTCAGGCTATTTTCTGCTGTGATGTAATTATATATATATATAATTTTCTTTAAAAAGTTAAAACTTGAACGATAGCGTTTTATGGTTTTGTAAAATGCGCATCTATCAAAATTACATATTAAATACAATTAAAACTTCAAAATCATAAGCAAAAATTCACAAGAAAATATAACTCAAATAATGCCATTAAAATTTTAATTTTTTGGCAAAATGGGAAAAGCTGAAGTTGCAATAAAAACAAGGTATACAATTAACAAAAATGGTAATTAAAAATATTTGGTAATCTATTCAAAAGTTAGAAAATTTATACAAACAATTATTTGGACGCACATTTTGATTTTCTTTTAGTTTAATTTTGTGCAATATAAGTAACGTATTGCTCAGAAACTGTAAACGCACTGAAGTGATTCAAACTGTAAAATGTAGCAAAGTTACGGAAGTGTTGGTGAATGTGAACAAGAATTATCCCAACGCGTATCATAAAAGTAGATTCATTTATTTTTGTTTTTCTAAAAAGCCCTATTTTACCAAGCTTTGAAATACCAGTTTCATAAGGTATTCTATTCTGCTGCATATATTTTTCAGTAATAATCTTAGAATGCAGTAATGAAAAGATTAGTGATCTACATCATTAGCTGCATCCTATAGTATGGAAATGAAGTGACTAATATTGCAACTTAAGTCAATAATTTACCCGATTCCTAATGAGATGTTTGTTTGCAGTTTGAAAATCTGCCATATAATAAACTGAGTGTGTGTACTTGAACTGTATATTGGTTAACAGAGAGTGACTGCTGCATGCTGCATAAGGCTTTGCTGTTATCTTCGCTTTCCTCATTCGGTGTTGGTGAAATTTCGTTCTGTAACTGTGGTGGGTGCATCCTGGGCAACGTTATCGGTGATGAGATAGTAGTTAAACCTGTCCCTCCCCTGAATGAATGCCTTCGAACAATTATGGTAGACGAATGGTAATGTGGAAACGAACCTCGAAACGCGCTGAACTGTGACGAAAACTTCGGAAGAAAACTTTCTTAGCAAATGTTTTCTTAGTGTTTGAATTCTTCCGATAAGTTTAACAAGTTTTTAATTTAATTTATTTATTTAAGTAATATGATTTTTATAATCCAGTTACTCTTTTTCGCTGAGTATGTCAAAAGGAATAGTATATATGTTCAGCAGTAAATCCATTAAACAAATTACAAACACACACACACAAGAGGGTAGAAATTACCCTACTTTTTAAATTAAGCAGATCTGATTTACATTTGTTAATTACAAATTTTCGGGAAGGTGTTGAATACAACCATCTTTAGTGGACTTTCTTCATAACTTTTACCTCTCTACGTTATTCTGCCATATGTTTATCATCCACGTAACAAGTGTTGCCATTACTCGGCACGTAAGCTATTTATCACCCATGGGGCGTGTTAAATAGCCAGCTTATAGAGTGCTGCCATTCGCCGTGATGCAAGATTTTTTTTTTTTATATCTTTCATTGATTGTATTGATTAACATATTGAGCGGTTTGCAAGCCATAAATGCGTTTCTTAATATTTTAAATCATTAATTTTTAATAATGTATGTGATTTATGAGTATTAATTTATGTTATATCCAGTGAAGAAGCTTTATAAAAATTTTCAGTTTTAATGCCATTAATGAAAGATGTTTCTAATGCCGTGCAGCAATGCAGATTTATTAGCTCAGAACGGACGTTAGTCCCGAATGGGATATTAGTCTTGAAACGGCATTTTACGAATCACTATAAACGACGTATTACTTTTCAAATTGTTGCCATCAAATATTATCGCCCTGTATTATATTTAAATAAATTAAATAATGAAGAATCTGCGTGGGTGTATGCATGTTTGTTGCAATGTGAAAAAACCACCGTATCAAGAGCCATCAAATTTTAAATAACGTAGCCCTCCACCCGAACATGAGCACCTGGAAGCTTTTTAAGTTTATCGTGTTAGAATCCGTTAAAGGTCTGACATAGGGGTTTTTTTTTTTTTTTTTTTTTTTGCTGAAATTTTGAAATATTTCTGTCTGAGGGAGTCTTTAGATAAACGTTACATATCGTTATCTCATATATTTACTCATAATTAGCCTATATCTCAAGGAACTCTGAACTGTTTCTCGCGAAATATTCTTGGGTCCTTGATAACTCGATTTAGGAATTCGTTTGTGGTGTGTTGTTGGAAATGGAAGAGGAATACAAAACTTTCACACAGTTTTCTCGAATCATGAAACATAAATTGTGTTAAAACTGTATATTTTTAATTTGTATTTTGAAACGTTTCATTGACAACAGGACTATAAATTACATTAGCTGTTTGGACGGTGGCTTCCTACGGTGATGAAACATTTATGCATTAATACAGTTACCAACTGATGTTTCCCATTTGCTCAGTAGCTGCTTAATTAAATTCGACATTCAAATTATGTATTAATACATAGAAATATTCTTAAAAAAATTTTTTTTAGGGGAAGGGGTTTTATAAGATGACAAGAATATTATTGTTATTCAAATAGCATGTTTTCGCAAAATCCGCTTTTAAATGCAGTAAAATTGCAAATATGTTTTAATACTGTCTTTATCTCAGATATAGGCCTCCATTCTTTCATGAAAGCTAAAACAAAAGTATTGTAAAAATTAATATTATTCAGAAGATTAAGTGAAAAGTAGTACATCGAACAGTCATCTTTTATGCTATGTCATTCAAATGAACAATTAAAAAATATTCTCTTTCGCTTTTGTATTTAAAATAAATTTTGAAAATTATTTTAATAATTTCTTACAGCTTTTCACTTAGTAACGTATTTGCTGATTAATGAAACATTATCAAAAATTTGTTACATTGTAAAATACTTTCAGTAAAGGAAATAAATTTGAGTTATCGAATCATCATGTCCGTAAATTGTTAAGTAGGCTTAGTAACTTTTCATTACGTAATGAACTGATTAATTTTTATGTAATCTTAATGACACTAGCTCATATTTGTTTCAGGACACTTCTGTTTTTCAGTTTTAAATTGCAGAGTTATGTTACTAAATATTAACGAAATGACATTTTTCTTTCACATATACTCTTGATTATCTTTTTAAAAATCTGCTTGTTTTTGAAAATAATCGTGGTTAATAAATGAATAAACAATAAAAAAAAATATTCAAAAATACTGAAAACGAACTCGCATAAGTATTGAGACAATTTGAATAGTTTGTTGTACAAAAAACATGAAAGTAACATGACATCCAATACTTCGTCAGTATTCTTTAGTTAGAACATATAGGTAACACTTTTCCTGCTGTTTGGCATGGATTTAAGTAAATTTTTTCGAGTAAGAATGTTCCATTTTCTTTTATTCATTTTAACAGAGTTGTCGAAAAAAATTTTTTTACTTATTCTTTTCTCTAACTCATTCCATGCATGATCGGAACTATTTAAGTCCGAAGGATATGGAGGAGTTTTGATAACTTCAGAACAGCTGTATAGTAAGCACAAGCGAATATTTAGGGCTGTATATTTAGGCATAATCGTATTTTACAATATCTGTCATCGATTTACGATGCTATATCTTTGGAATGAACAATTAAAATATTTTCTGTTTCGCTTTTATATTCTTGAGAGAATGTGAATGTATTTTGCATTTCTAGTTTTCTTTCAGATGCTGTTAGGTTTCATTAAGAATATATATTTATATCGATTGAAATTATTTTCTGTTAAAAAACTAAATTTCCCATAGCAGAGGCAGCGAAACATACCCAAATCATAATGCTTCCACAAGCTTGACGCTAGGCACTAGGTTTTTCGGATTCAATCCGTAATTTGCCTTTCACCTCACAACAATTTGTCTATCGGACTCAAATATATTATTAAATTTTGACTTGTGTGGAAATATAATATTATTTCAATATGACAAAGCCTTGCTTATCGAAGATTTTGCAAACACCAAGCCTATTTTCGTTGTTTTCTTGTCGACGAAGAATTGTCTTCTTCCTGATTCCCCATTGTATCCATCTGCGCTGATGACTTTTCGAACAGTATGAGGGTTAGCTTTTATTGTAAGCTCTTTTTCTAAATCCGCTGCAAGTTTCAAAGCAGTAATTTTTGGATTTTGTTTGAATTTTCTTAAGATAAATCTACTATTCCTTCGTGTTAGCCTGGAATATGGACCAGTCTTCAGCGAATTTTTAACAGTTTTACGCAGTTTCCATCTTTTTTATACATCAAAGATCGTTGAACGCTTTGCATTAAGGATATTTTTTAATATTTTGAATACTTTTACCCTGACGGTGTAGTGGTTAAGGGCGTCTACAGCGATTTGAATCGCGGAGAAGGCATGGTTGTAATTGTCCGACCCTTCACAGAAAGTAACAACGGTGGCCGACCTATTAGGAAATCCACAACAGAATGGCCACCACTTCCCGCCTTAGTAATGGGCAAGCGTAAGTTGGCAAGTGCGCACCATTGGGGCAGAGAACCATCTTTAAAATCGTGAATAAAGTTAGAAAAAAAAAAAAACATGAAAGCAGTATGTTTAGTCACAACTTGGTGCCCGCGAATCAAAAAACAGATAAGGCTCATTTCGGACGTCCTGTGCAGAATGGAAGATAGCATCAGCAATATATACCTGTAGGCTGAGAAATGGTAGAAGTTCGAAGAAGCGTTGTCGGGGCTATTTGGTGCGTGTGGCAAAAGATCTCATTCGAATCCATATGAAGTCCAGCCAGTGAATGCAGACCTATGTGATATGGTTTTGCATTATCTTCATCGAACATTATCTTTTTTTGTGCCAGAACTCAGTTCGACGTTTTTCTTTGATAGCAGCGTCAACGCGAACTAGCATCTCTCTGTACAGCGTACTATCGAGGATTTCACCTTTTTTCTAGATACTCTTTGTGGATAATACCACGGCAATCTCATCAGATACAAAGCATGACCTTTTTGTTACTCAAATTGCGCTTTGCAACGCTGCCGACTGTCTCACCGGATGCAGACCAACCCTTTTTTTTCCTGTGTTGTTGAAGTAAGTCCAAAAATCGTTTAACAAAATATCATTCAACACGTCTACGCGAACTGTTTGCGCAGTCGATATTTGCGGTGGCGGGAAACCGATATATTTTAGTAACGTAATAATTTACAAATGCTAACGATAATTCTTCTGATGTATTTTGATTAAAAAAAAATATGACATAAAGCATCGTCTTTTGAAAGATCTCGACAAAACTTTTTGAGTATCCGAATTATGTGAAACCGAATTATTATTGATTAACACTTTTGCAATAAATTATCTTATTGCAGAAAAATACACTGCTGGCCACCCAAATCGGAACACCAAGAAAGATAAGAGATATCACAACAAAATTTATTTAGTAGATAACATGTTGACCAAGTATCAAATGATTAAATTTATAGACTTCTGTGAAGTGTGGCTCCTTCCAGAATCAGCAGCCAGAATAGCCGCCATTGTTGGAGATCACCGCTGCCACACGCCTCGGCATTGATTCAAAGAGATTTTGGATGTGTTCTTGGGTTACAGCAGACCAAGCAGCTTCCACACGTTGTCAAAGTTGATCTGGTCTGGTAGCTTGTGATGTAATTTGGGTCAATCGTTCAGAAAACATGGAGCACATGTTTTCTATCGGCGAAAGATCCGGAGAGCTAGCCGACCAGGGAAGCAATTCAATCTGGCGATTGACGAAGAACCCTTGGACAATGTACCACCTGTGGTCGCTCATTATCCTGTTGAAATATGGCTGTGCGCAAGCCCTGAAGGTAAGGAAGGACAACTGGCTCCAACACCTCGGAGATGTAGCGCTGGCTGTTTAAAGTACCGGCAATGCGTACTAGAGGAGTGCGAGAGTGATATCCAATACCGCCACTTACCGTAATACCCGGTGCAGGACCAGTGTGGCGGGGCATAACGCATCTGTTCAGCATCCTCTCTCCACGGTGTCTCCAGGCTCGAATTCGAATCCGACCATCGTGGTGTTGCAGACAGAAGCGTGACTCATCAGTAAAGACAATTTCATTCCATTCTGCCGTCCACATCCTTCTTCCATCGCACCATTGGCGGCGGAGACGTCTGTGGTTCTGCGTCAAGGGTAGACGAAGCAATGGACGTCTTCGGACAGACCACTCTGCTGTAAACGGTGTCGAATGGTACGCGCAGACACTGGATGATGCGTTACAGACTGAATGTGCTGTGCTATGGTTCGTAATGTGACTGAGCGATCCGTCACTGCCATGTGCACAATGTTCCTGAATGTCATGTGATGTGGTGCACTGAGGTGAATGCGATCGAACACGTCGGTCCGTCGTGCCTTCCTGCATCCAACGGTCACATATCCGCATTACAGTTGTTTGGTTTCGTCCAACAGGACTACCGATTTTCCTGAAAGATAATCCACACCCTCGGTAGGCCACTATCCTTCCTCTGTCGAACTCGGATACTTGATCAAACGATGACCGCTGTTTACTACGAGGCATAAATTGATAGTTTTTTTTTTTCTTTTTTTTGAAAAGACCACAAGAAAAACACAATTGCCGAACTTGAAATCGTCGAAAACTCCAATCCTTAAATAGTGCTTTGAAGTGGCGCCACAGACGCGCGTGGTGTACGTCTGCGCTGAAATTCTAATCATTTGCATATCTCACCTCCTCTAATGCATGTTGTAAATTTCATGTTATTTGCATGCTTCCTTCAGGGTGTTGCATTTACGGTGACAGGAATGTATACTTTAATGATATTTATTTTGCAACAAGCAAGGCTTAATACAGAAAAATTTTAATGTGTTAGGAAAAAATTTGAAGTTTATGTTTCAATATTTACTACAAGATGTATGCAAATAAATTTCGAAGGTGTCCAAAACGACTGTGAGCCTCTGTAAAACGTCTTTGCAGTCAAGGTGCATAATTTATAACATCCTTAACTAATTTTACTAATATTGCAATTTGGACCGTGAATTATAGTAAGATTTCAGTTTAAAGAACGTATTTCATAAGCAATATTGTGGCATTTATTAAAAAATTGTTGGTATTAAATTATTGGCATTTATTAAAAAAATACGCAATGGAATGGAAAAGCTCGTAGTCGAAGCTGTCATGTCGGAGAAAGCATTTGCGTGTTGTGTAATCACCACCAAAACTATCAAACAATTCACAGTAATATCTACTGGATGCTTAATTCTGGGCTACATAATAGGGAGTTAAAACTTTTTTCCGGTCCTGTATATGTTTATTTGGATTGTCATGGCATATTCATACATGTCTTAGAATTTATTTAAATTTCATTCCTCTTATTTTCACAAAGTCATTAATACTGATGTAATGAATCAAAACACTTTGTACCTTTCTAATGCGCGTTGTGTTGCCTTTATGGAAACGCCAACAATTTTAGATCCTGTGATTGATATCAGTGTCTAATTACCGTTTAGACTAACAAGAGTCAGTTTTAGGACCCCAGGTTTTAGATGCATCCAAAATCATCTTGTAATTGCTCATAATGCTATTTCTTTCTCATGAAAGCAAGGAAAATGGGCTCTGAAAGCCCCTGAAACAGACTTCTATAGTGAAGGAAAACTGCCAAATAATAGTTTTCTCTGTGTTAAGTAACACAGAGAAAACTATCTCTGTATTTAGCAACTGCATTTAGAAAGTCGTACTTATCGTTAAATTGAAAAATTTGCTTAATTTATTTCTTTGAAAATATATCTAAAAATGGAGTATAAGCAGGATTAATATAACTATAGCTTTGTATTGTAGAACTTTGTATCTTTGTATTATAGAACATTATCTGGCGAATTATTGTATATATCGAAATTTTTTGCCGTTTTTACTTTTATTCTTAATCCCGAAGCCCATTTGATTTAAATTCAAATTAATTTTGCGTTTGATTGAAATTTGCTCAGCAAGAAGCCTATAGTTGCGTTTGAAAAGTCCACCTCCAGTTTTCGCCATCAGAATCGCCAAACGTCATCGCCAAAGCAGGTTCGATCAGTCGGTGCAACCCTTGCTCTGCGGCGATTTTTTTTTTTTTTTCCTTTTCTTTTTTC
>KK112450.1:1483073-1518431 GCA_000611955.2 Stegodyphus mimosarum | reverse complement strand
CGGAAGGTGGAGGGTAACCCCGATTGGTATATGGGGAGGGGCTCGAGAATCGACTCTCTCTGCACGTAAGAATCCGCCTGTTTATGCTGTTTTGTGGGGGGGAGAGGAGAGCCGCGGCATACTCTTGAATCGCTCGTGAGTTATGCGTCTATTGTAAGAGGCTAGTTGCAGTAGCTGTGCTTGCGCTAAGAGGTCAATTTCGGTAGTTGCCTTTATTAATTTCTGCTTATCCGGCTTGCATCATCGATTATTTTCTTAATCAAATAATAATCTCATTATTATGTTTTGGTGATAGGAACGTTTCTATTACACATAGCAATTTTTTAAAAAGTTATAACTCTAAAAGACTCTTATCGTGAGAAATATTTGTTTGTAATATTATTTGCTTGGCACGACCCATCAGTTAACTTTTCATGTATTTATGAGAAAAATCATTGCTGACAAGAGTTCCAAAATAATTTGGGGTTCCTGGTGCTACTACATATAAGCCTTTTCGGCATAAAATCTAAGCAGGTGTTAGATCCTGAGTATGTAAGCTAATTTTCGCACTACTGCTTTTTCCCTCGCATATTTTAGTTCTTTATTATTTACTTAAATCAGAAAAAGGTATTCACAGTTATATTTCATGGGTAACAAATAGCAATAATTTCATATTAACCGAGATGCGAATATTTATACTGACTGCATTAATCTTTATTACATATAAAATCTTTTTCATTTACACGGGATGTGCAGAGCTCACAGCGGTCATTTACTTATATACAGAGTCCATCATGCGGATGTAAAAGTTGTCTGTTTATGTAATTTATAAAAATTTCTGGACTATGCAAACCGTCACGAATACTAGGGACGCGAATCCGTAATGTTAATTTTACAAATATTCGATTTGCAGTGAATAAGAATGTAACAGGTAGATCATCGACTGGAACTGAAGATCTCTGAATAATATATAAGCTTTGGAATTTCTGATAATATGCTCCTTACTCCCGCGTCTAAAATAAATAGGACTTTGGTAGGTCAGTTTATTAAAACGTAATGACAGTGGGTCAAGGGTAAGCAAGGTAAAGTGGAGAAGATCTGTGATTTTAGATTTTCAAAAATATTTTGCTATGCTTTTGAAATGGTGTCTGATTCAAATAAAAAATTCTAATAATTATGCATTTCACCCTCATCTTAAGGTAAGGTATAGAAAGTAAGGCCCATCTATAAAGGCCGTACCTATATACACTGATGTCCATAAATTAAGGATAATGCAAAATCAGGCAAAGGAAGAGTTAGAAGCAAAACAAATTTGACTTATTTGTAAAGCTTATTTATTAAACAAAAGGTAAAGAGCAAAAAAAAGATGCTATATGTTTGATATTATTAAAAAAATTAGCAATTTTGTCTCCCTGGAGCAAATTACAAAAAAAAACCTGTTTGCAATCTATTTACAAAACACCAATATTACATGGTTGGTATGATTGTTAATACATTGTATGTCTCCCAGACGATGCAATACAGTCCGTACAACGCCTAGGCATGCTGAGTATCAAATTATCGATCTCATCTTGGGGGATATTACACCACTCAAAAAGCAATGCTCTCCGAAGTTCCGGTAAACATGTAGGAGGCGTTTGACGGGCTGCAACTCGTCGGCCAAGCATGTCCCACACATTCTATACTGGATTCAAGTCCGCTGAGAATGCTGGCCAGTCCATATGGATGATATCCTTCTATTGAAGGCATTCGCGTACGATGTTTGCACGGTGAGGACGGGCGTTGTCATCCATAAACACAAATTGTGCGCCCATGGCGCCCCGAAACAAACGTACAGTTGTTCCAGAATGACGTCCCGATAGATTTGCCTTGTCATGGTTCCAATTTGAACATGCAGATCAGTTCTGGAACCCAGAATAATTCCACCCCAAATGAGCACTCCTGCACCACCGTAACGGTGTCGTTCAATGATGTTTTCTTGGTGGTAACGGGTATCTGGAGCTCTCCATATGAAAGTCCGTCGAGAATCAGACTGCAAGCTGAACCTGGACTTGTCGGAAAACATCACACAAGCCCACTGTTGCGGCGTCCACAATGCATGCTCTCTACTCCAGGCTAACCGCAGGCGACAGTGAGTTGCAGTAAGTGGAACGCATCTGACAGGTCTACGAGCATATAGACCAATCTGCCCTAAGCGTCTGTACATGGTCTGCCTTGAAATTGTCGTACCAGTGGCTGAAGAGAGCTGACGTGACAGGTCTGAGGCTGTGCTCCGCCTGTTTCTTTTGGCAGTAACTGCCAAATACCGGTCCTCATTCGGCGTTTTAACTCTGGGGCAACCTGTGCTATAACGTCTACTCACATTACCATCATCTTGGAATCGTTGCCAAAGCCTGGAGATGACACTCTGGGCAATTCCAAGTTCGTCTGATACTTCCAGTTGGGTTCGCCCACATTCCAGACGGCCGATAATTCTACCACGTAAAAAATCATCCAAATGCGTCCTTTGTGTCATAACTATTCGGTTATTGCACTGAAATGCTTATAAAGCGCCTGCGAACAATTTTACTTCTTTGCCTGTATTCCTTATATATCACTCTCTTACACTCTCGTCATTGTGACGTACCATCGGTGTCATCTGGTTACTTCCTGAAATTTGCATATGATTCTTGAAGATGTCAGTAGTGATTTTACAGGTAATATATTTATTTTAGTGTTCGATTTCCGCGTGACTTCGAATTATCCTTAATTTATGGACATAAGTGTATATTAAGGTAAGGCCTTTATAGATGGAGAAGGATGCCCAAACGTGCTAGAATTAAAGAAAATATAGGAATCGAAACCTTTAATTTTTGAGATTTTAATGGGATATGCTTTTCCTCGCACTAATAAAAAAAGCGGTTTTTTATTTATTTATTTTTTATTATTATTTGTGTATGTGTGTGTTTGTTTTTGTTGTCTTTTTAAGCGAAGCGGAATCAAGCTTGTCTCCTTAGTTTTTTTTTTAATTTTTCTTTATTTTTTAATTTATTACTTAAATATAAATTCTAATAGCGTACAAGAATATGTTATTTTAAGCAGCTGTTGAATGAATGAAATTTAAATGCACTTTCACAACAAAACATAACCTTTTTGACATTTTACTTTGAAGCCGTATATTCATTGTGAACTGTAAGTGCAAAACCTAATAATATGTACTGTAATATAAACTACATTGCTTTACGTTTACAGAAACTCATTTAGTACAGATAGTTTATGTTGTTGTTGTTTTTGCAAGTAAAAAAAAAAAAAAAAAAAAAAAAAAAAAAAAAACTTTTAAAATTTAAAAAAAAAAAAAAAAAAAAAAAAAAAAAAGACAAACTTTTTAAATTTTAATATAATAAAATAATGTATTTGGTTTAAAACAAGCATACATAAAAACCGAGGTAATTGTTTATTTTAGTAGAAATACAAACGAGTGACATCTTTAGGTAAATGGGGCCTACCAACGGCCAAGTGGTTAAGCCGCTGAACACTGGTAATTCGGTACGGGGTTCGAATCCTGGCGAACGAGCTGGCTGCATGGCCGTTTCCGTGGTTTTTCCCATCTGTACCGTGTGCACGATCCAGTTCCCCTTAGAAAGTCATTCACGAAGGCATTCCTCCTCTTAAAAGATAGCTATAGTGTGCGTTTCCGTAATTAAATAAACCTTACTTTAGGTAAACAAAAGTAATTTCTTTGCTTAATCGAAAAGATATACTTTGTCTTGTTTGTAGAAATAAAAATATATGTAGGTACCTTTTTAAACTCTAATTTCAGTTTAAATAAAGTTCGGTGAAGGGAAAAATAAACTTCCTCCGGTTGCAATGTGCGTATTTGACCCACTTGAAAGGGGAAGAGAGAAAGACAGCTAAGTTAAGTGGGGTTTTCGAATACTCAAATTGGCAATTTTCTGTTTACTCCGTATATTTGGAATAAAGATATATTTGTGTTAAAATTATAAAACCTATATGCAAAGACATATGAATTTTTGTTCTCCAAAATCTCCAAAATTTTCGATTAGTGTTTTGAAGTTTCAAGTCTTAAATATTTCTGAGCAGGTTATGTTATATTTTGAATTTCTTATTTCGTCAAGTCCAGCTTCCTCTTCTTGAAAAAAGAGCGATTAGTTCCCACTAAATAGGGGCTTAGATTCGAACCAGAGTGTATATATATGTATGTTAATTTATTTAATATTTATGAACGCCGTTTCTTTGACGATTGCCTGGAAAGCATGGCATCAACATTTATTAAGTAGAGATTCTGATACGCATTGTAAGTTTTTGACTTCCGTGGATTAAGTCTGCATTTTACTGCATCCATTGCATTTGCGTTATATGTATTTGTCTACCTTCAAATACCCTTCTTCCGCTTCTTGAACTTTATGCTTCAGAAAAGTGCAAGTAAACGCAGTCGTCACATATTTGACGTCACGACTACGCTGTGCTGAGTCACGAAAGTATTTCAACATTTGTGAAAAATTAAATTTCTATAAGTGTTTCTCAACGCGAATTTTAATTTCTACTAATTTTAAGTTGGACGTCACGCGTATTCTTTAGCAGATGTTTCCTAGCTGAAAAGTGAACCCCCTATGTAACCTGTATCTTCGCACGTGAATTCGAACTCTAGTCAGCCGGAATATTTTATATCCGTGTATGACCTTCTCGTATTCATTCGACTCACTTGAATGATAGCTTAAATTATTTCATCCGAATTTGCCAGATATGGAGAGAATACTAATTGAATACTCACTTAGCTTTGATCAGATTTATTCAGAATTCACGTTTCAAGAGTGTAAAATTTATATTTTGCAAATCTTGGTGTGAAGAAAGCCGTGACAGTCATTGTTTTGGCTGGGAGAGGGGACTTTTCATTATGTTCATTCGTCGTATTTCATTCACTCATATTTCTGTGCGTTTGGTGTATTTAAATATAGTTAGGCTTCATAATAGTTGGAATAAAGTCACTGTAGGATAATTTTTTTCGAATTAAAACTGTTATTATGTACCGTTAAAACAATTTTAATAAAATTTAATGTAAAAGTGTATTCAAATATATTTACGAATGATTCGTTTGAACTGAAATCCGTTTTACTTTAGCTGTTATTGACATATAAACTTATTTTGTACAATTTCTTAAACGTTTTGAAAAAGCAAAAATAAAATTGCGTAAAAGTAATTTGAAAATGGCAAAACTGAGTTAATTATTGAGCAATAAATATACACGCATATTTAGTTATGAATATGGTTTGAAAAATGGGAAATGAAAGCACGTTGCGGAAAATGAGATGCCGGAAGGCGCTTTGCTTTTGACTCCCCCCGTAAGAAATTTTTCATAACGTGCCATTTGTAGTTCTTCTGGCTTAGAACGGTAAATTTAAGTGCCTAACTAACTGTGAATTTGGCTGCTTTCTGTAATGGTCTATATCTGATTTAAACTGCAAAAGCGATCTTTAATGTAAGAATGTTAAAATTTTTATTTCCTGGCAAGTCAGACCAGAAATAGGTCTCTTCTGATACTGTCTGGGAAAGTGCTATTCTCTTACATTCCAGACGAAATTGTAGCAGAGTGAATAGAACAGAAATCGTGAAATCATCTAGAAATGTGTTAATTTAAACAAAAAATAAAACATAATTTTTGACGTAAAATAAAAAAAAGTTACCAAAAAAAAAAATAAAAATAAAAAAAAAATTTGTATACGCATTAAATAAAAGTTTTATTTACTGAGAGACGCGTAGTCGAAATAGTAGGTACTGTTCGCCCTGTTTAATTTTATGCCGTTTTTGAAATAGATTGAAAGAATCATAGGAGGAACAAATGCAGAATTTTGAAACTAATTTAAAGACTAACTGCGCATTAGGAAACCGTCGCCAGTTTCTGCATTGCTAATTCGTACTCTCAACGCAAAGTTTAACGATAAAGAAATATGCAAATTTGTGATGCTGCTAATTTAAAGGATTAAAAAAAAGGGCTCTAAAATGTCATTCCGAACTAGATTAATAAAATAAGCTTAAATATAGTACGACCCTGAGGGATGGTTCCCGCGGTCGCTCTATACCTTTCCACCCTTTTTCCCTACCGTATATTTTGAGTGTGCCTTCGCCGCACAGACATTAATAGGCTTACAAGCATCCATGCTTTCTCTAGGATTCGAAGCGGGGCCAAATCGGTCCGGCACTCAGCGGCACTAACCACTATAGCCGTTGGGTTGTCAAGTATTGCAGTATAACTGATATTTTTTATGTTCCCAAAAGGATATCCGTGTTTTAATTTAGCATATAATAGCAGGTCCTAGCAAAATAAAGTCCGCGAACACGGTTTTGCCGCAGAAACTGGTGGACAAAGAGCTGAAATAATCTTAAAAAACTATTTATCATCCACATATTCACTCATCTTGGCAAGTCAGTGCCACAGTTTAAAGCAAAACGACCTTCCATCTTCCGAGCACTCTCTCACATAGCCGATTATTAAGAGCTGGCATTTTCCAAAAAAAAAAAAATCAATAAATAAATAAAACCTTAATTTCTGTTTCAACTTTATATCTGTTATTGATTAAGTGACTGACCTGTTTAAAAGTAATAAGCGGATCCCCTAATAGTTTAAATCTTTGTGTATGCTTTTAATAATGTTTCTAATGGATGTGAATTTGCATACATTTAAGTTATAATATCGCCAATTAATAATTTTTAGGAACATCTGCAATTAATAAAAGATTTATCAAATATGATGTATTAACCTAGTTGGTACGGAATGTAATTTTTGTAGCGTTTACATTTGTAATTTTGCAATACATATTTATTATTATTATTTATTTATTCATTTTTATTTTTTAAAGGTGGTTTTATTTATTTATTTAGCGGTGAACTGTTGGGGTGCTAGATTGTAATCAGAAGTTTTCAGGCCGGCAGTTACGGATTCAATTATTTATTTATTTTTTTTTTTTTTAACTTTCCTTTGCCATTTTTCGAGTAATAACGATGAAAATGGTCTCAGTGTACAAACTGATCGAAAGATCAAAGATCTCATCGAGATAATTGTGATTTGTAGTAGAAAAATCAAACAGATATTAAGAAGAGCACTAGTTTTTTTTTATTTTTTATAGGAAAAAATATTCTTAAATGCTTAACTAGGTACAGCCAAATAACGACAACCGTTCTCGATATTTTAAAATTTTGTAACGTCTCACATTGAATGGTCGATTTAGCGTACTTTTAAAAATAAAGCTAATTCGTGTTATAATTAACTCGCACTTATCCTTTAACTAATAGTCATGGAGCTATATTTCGATTAATATATTTTTTTAGGAACATGTTTACTACTAAAATTAACTTAAAAGTTTAACTTTTCGCTGCTTTTAAAAATATATAAAGGAAGAAACTTGCATCTGCAGGTGGAAAAAAGACTAAAGCTGTCATTTTGAGGCATTAAATTAGCATCCGTGAATGTAGTTGAAAAACGTGTTATTAAAACTAAGAGTAATGTAGTTCAAATTCTGGAATATTTACATAAGGTAATTTAAAAGAGGATGAAACTATTCAGATATTGTTCGTAAAATTCCGTAAAAAACATAAAATTTTGCAGCTCAAAATGTCTTTTATCAGTATCAGTGGTAAGTCAGTGAGAGATTTTCACACAGGATGAAAAGCAACTGTTTGGCGTACACTTTTTTTTTTAAATTGTATTTTTAATCTATATTTCCTCTCTGGAACACTTCTTAAATATTGATATACCTAGACAGAGATTTCGCTGTTTATATTTAGCACGTGGTATACGGAGATTATTATTTTTGTTACAAAATGTGTTTTCGTCTTTAAAGAAATATAGGAATAAAAATGAATACTTGGTTTATTATTTTTTTCTGCTGTTTCGGAAAAGCAAAGTTCGAATAAGGGATATTTCAAATATTTTTAACACATTTATTTTTTTCTTTGTATTTATTTATTTAGTCTTATCCTACCCCCCTTGGAGTAAAAAAAAACTTTCTGTAATTAGATTTCTGTATTTTTAATATTCTTATTTGAGGTTTTACGCAGATATAATTTGTGTTTCTTCAAATTTTCCAGTGGCTACGCAGTGCCGAATTATGTGCTGTTTTCCTCGCAGCACAGTAAGGAAATATAGTTACATAGCACCTTACTATTAATTCGTTGTGAAATTTCCTAGTTGCTATCCTGCTGATTATATACCCGAGTATAGTTTTTACAGTTTTCTAAAACAGTGCGTCGCCGCTTAAGCATGCGAACTTCAAGGGAACGTTAAATGTAACTCCCTAAAAACAAATGTCTCGGCAATCCGTTTAGCGGAAAGCCGGAAATATCGTTTTAAGGCGTTTGTGGCAATTTCTCCTAGAGTTGCATTCATTTATGTAACTCTTTCATACTGGGTTGGTTGAATAATGTTGTCATTCTCTTTTATATGGGTCGTATTGCGAAGGATGTTAGCTGAAGTCACAGTTTTTGATGAACACGGGTAACATGCGTTTCTGGATGTTTTCAGTTTTAAATTCAATTAAAAGCGTACATAAAATCAATTTCCATTATCTTTCAAATGCCATTACTCCTGAATTACATTTAGTTTTGGTTCTTATAATAAAGGTAGTGATTTAATCACGATGAATTTCAGCAAGCATTTTCTCCAGTTTTAGGGAATATTCTTGGATATTGCAAATTTTTCTCTGATTGCAAATAAATCGCGAGCTTTTGTTCTTCGTGTTATGTTTTGACTTGTATATATTTCCTGGGTTATTTTCCATATTTAAATAAAATTCCTGTTTATATTAATCATATTTGATTTTTAACGTGATAATACTCCTTTAAAATTAGTCTGAAATGTATATCGTAAAAACAATTTTACTTCCTAATCCAAACTATAGCTCATTTTTAAGCTCATAAAAAAAATATAGCAAGAATTATTAAACGAGTTTTTCACTTGTTATGGGTGGGGGGAAAGTAATAGTGTTTTTTTTTAATTTTATTTATTTATTTATTTTTATTTTCCCCCAACCGTCTACACGTTTTTTTAATGTCTAGGATAGTTGAACTGAGCAATTGTGAGTTATTATAAGTATTCTAAACAATAAAGATGTAATTAATGATTTAGTCTGCGAAATTTCTGTCTGTTTTCGAAGATGAATATATAGATAAAATAGACGAAAACTTAATTTTACTATGCTTGAACGAAGAAGAGTGGACCGTATAAATGCAAAATGTTGAGGAAGATGTTATTGTTTGAATAAATGATTCCCTTCCATGAATGCATTTAGAGCGCATCTTCGTTTGTCTTTTCTGTGTCTGTAAGTTCCTCTACACTAGCTGTGCTTGGACACGCTAAGTCTCTATTTCATTCAGAATTTGTCCAGTGTGATTTGCTGTTGCCTATGTTTTAAAATATTTCTAAGTGAAATGGCATTGTGACTGAAAATTGTTACTTCTTTATCAAGTTGAAATCTTTACGTGAAAATTTTGTATCATATCCCGTTTTGCACAAATTTCGCAGATCCAACAATTAGGATAATTTTTCTCCCGTTTTTCTTTTTTGGAACATATTTCTTCCAAAATCATCTTTTGTTTTCTGTTTCTGGACATGTAGTTCTTAAATGTTGAGCTTATTTATATAATCCTGTAACAACATTAACTTTTCCACATGTTCATTGTTAATATCCTAACTCATGGTTTTGCCTA
Organism: Stegodyphus mimosarum; assembly: GCA_000611955.2. Classification (NCBI taxonomy): domain Eukaryota; kingdom Metazoa; phylum Arthropoda; class Arachnida; order Araneae; family Eresidae; genus Stegodyphus; species Stegodyphus mimosarum. The sequence continues at coordinate 1,508,753 of KK112450.1, read as the reverse complement.
CACATAGATAGCAAAAACGTCCTAAGTGTCAAAAGTTATCAAACTTCTTGCATGCAACCCAATCTTGCCGTAATTTGCTCCGGGCAAAATTCATGTTCCTGTGAGTCGCTTTCTACCTTTTTTTTTATATATATATTTTTTAAATTTTTATTGAGAGTTAATGAATAGAAAATGTTAAAATGTCCCTGAGAATTATTTATGTGGCACAGGTTACCTCAAAAAAGACCACTGAAAAACTATTTGTTGCCGACTCGACTCTTTGTGAGTCGAGCGACTGTTCGCCATCCGAGGCATTTTTTTGTTCAGATGATTTGTTCGTGAGGTGAGGCGTTTGTGATCCGGGGTTTCCACTGTATGTTAGACTTTTTAAAAACAAATTCTTTGTCGTGTTCATGACATTGTTAATTTAAATCCTTACCATGAGATTTCAGGAGTTTCTTTCCCGACTGCCACGTGTATATCGTCCCCCACGCCTCATGATAAAGTTATAACTTTGCATTTAATGGTTAGTTAAATCAGTTATAAAATTTAACAATGATTTGGTATTATTCTCCTAAAAAAAAAAAAAAAAAAAAAAAAGAAGTTTATGCAGGCGATGTGGAACTCTATCGATAAAAACAAGGAGTATCCATTATTTGATTATCAGCTACACACTACCTCACATCATACCGGTGAGCCATGGATAGGCCTAAAACGTGATACATGCTTTTGCGAAATCCTCTTCTCTGATGTAAATAGTAACCTAATACCTTTGAAAAGTTTGTGGCGGAACAGATTAAACGTCTGATTTACTGTCGTCAAATAATTTGTTTGTTTGATGAAGGTTAATTAGCAGTTTCGCATATGACCGATTTCTAGCTCAGAACCTTTCCAGCAATTTTGTACCAAAGTTGATGCAATATTAATTTAATTTGCTAAAATTTTTGCTTAACTTCTTCAGTAGAGAAAAGCACTGCGTGCATCATTTGCCGAATAAGAATTTTTTAATATATTTATTTCGGCTAGAATGATACTGAAGAATTTAATCATTCATATGATTGCGTACGTTAACAAGCAAAAATATGAAAACACGTGCTCCAGGTGAAAAATATGATTTTGTAGTAGCGCCATCTATTAGCAACGAATGCAATGAAAAGGGAAACATTAGAAATTGTGGGTAGAAACAAAACCGTGAAATGTAAGTTTGAAAAAATAATAGTTGGTTGGGACAACGACAAAAACAGTGCAGTCTCACCGGGGGGAGGGGGGATGCAAAGTTTTTGAAGCACTAGAAGACCGAATTGAGTAGCGGCCGAATTCCATCTAGCCTCAAAAAGGCGTAGCATTAGTCTTGTGGATGGGTTGTTAGCAAGAGATGATTTATGATGTATATTTTATTTCTTCTGGATTATTCTTCCGTTTCGTGTTGAAAGATTCTGAATTTAGTTTTTGATATGAAAAACTTCTTTAGATAAACTGTCTCAAAAATTTTTCTTACTTTACGTATGGTATGATATTAAGAATTTATCATTCGCGCTACTTGACAAGTGTTGCTATTGCGCGAAACATACAATTAATTTTTAACGCGACTGCGTAAATAGATAAGCCTCTGAATGTTGCCTTTTGGCAAAGCATAAGATCTTAATTTTTCCTACAGATTTAAGCGAGATTAATTGTTTAACAACCTGAGTGCTTTGAAAATGATAATTGCATATAATAATTCTAATTTTAATAAGGTATATAATTGATATAATTTGAAACTTCCCTTTTCAAATATTCAAGAGTATGAAATGAAAATAGTACTTCCGAGTTTGTATATAAAAAATAAGTAGGGTCTCTTTAGTCAGCTTTTATGGGTTTATTTTTCAAATTTTTCTTAGAAAATCTGATAAATATTTCCTGTTTTCTTCTGGATTATTCTCTGAATTTAGTTTTTGATATGAAAAACTTCTTTAGATAAACTGTCTCAAAAATTTTTCTTACTTTACGTATGGTATGATATTAAGAATTTATCATTCGCGCTACTTGACAAGTGTTGCTATTGCGCGAAACATACAATTAATTTTTAACGCGACTGCGTAAATAGATAAGCCTCTGAATGTTGCCTTTTGGCAAAGCATAAGATCTTAATTTTTCCTACAGATTTAAGCGAGATTAATTGTTTAACAACCTGAGTGCTTTGAAAATGATAATTGCATATAATAATTCTAATTTTAATAAGGTATATAATTGATATAATTTGAAACTTCCCTTTTCAAATATTCAAGAGTATGAAATGAAAATAGTACTTCCGAGTTTGTATATAAAAAATAAGTAGGGTCTCTTTAGTCAGCTTTTATGGGTTTATTTTTCAAATTTTTCTTAGAAAATCTGATAAATATTTCCTGTTTTATTTAATATTATTATATATTAAATAAAATTAAAATAATTAATAAATTATTTATTTAATATTATTATATAAGTATGTAATTAAAATAGTCAATTTAATTGAATTTGTTATTCAAGAGCAGAAAAAATTCTGTAGGAAAATTTTAATTCAAAATCAAACATCGAGGAGGGCTTTCTAATGAAGAGATTTTCTTTCTTTTTTATGCGTTTCGTAATGTATTGTTCATTTCGATACTTAAAGTAGTTATCACTGGGTGTTCATTCTTCACTATTTACCCATTAAACGTACTTGATCATTTTAATTTAAAATATTTTTATCAGATCGATGTAGAAGAAATCGAAATGAAAACTGAATAATTTTTAATGCACATGTGAATGAGCGTTTAAAAAAGTTTAGGCAAAATTCAGCCCATTTATATTGTATTCAAAACGTATTTCCGAAAGATTCACTAAGCCCATAATTTCAAATAAAGAAATGGAACAAATAAGGAAGCAACGATTCTGGTTATTTGACATGGTAGTAGAAATATGCGAAATAAAATTTTATACGATCCTGGTAAGGGGTGTCGAGAACAGGTTTTCCGTCGCGTAATTCACGGGCGAGAGAGAATTCCGTTTCATAAGCAGTCAAAAGTATAGTTGAAATGTCAGTAATTAAATATTTTGAGGACTTTATATATAATTGTTACTAAAGAAGCTGTGCATGTTCCTTTTCAACATGCAGTATTCTAAAAAATATTTTTTACGCCACATTATATTGATATATAGAACCATGAATTCAGTTTGCAGAAACTCTGAAAAATTCGAATTTTTTTAAATCTTAAGTTTTAATTTACAACCCATAAAAACGATATATATATATATATTTCATCAGATGAACGTGCTTGAAATTGATGCCTCCATCAGTTTCACATACTGAGTACTTATATTTTTAATACCCTTTTTCTTATCCCTTATATTATTGTTATGCTTGCTGAAATCTTAGAAGCTACATACCGAATAATGCAAAGAGTAACTTGTATATCATAGCCAGAAGAAGGTGAATGATTTTATTAGAAAAACTAGACATGCGTAGCACTTACATTATGAACGATTTATTATAACGGACTTCTAATAGATTTTAAGTGACTTTTGGTGTGTAAGAAAGGAGACTGCTATGTACTTTATTGCGGGTGGAGTAAATTAATAATCGTAAACTTTCGGATGCCAGTTTATAATATAAGGGTATCCACTACTGAATATAAATATTGGCGGTATGCAAAACTCGACTTTCATGTCCTCTCAAGTTCTTCTTTCGCCGCTACTTTTCAATATTTACATTAATGATATTCCGATCACAAAAGACTCTGTAACAGCTTGTTACGCAGACGTTGCATTCTGCGTAAATCACTCAATCCATCTTTCGCCCAGCAGAAACTACAGGATACCATTGATCCAATTTGCCCTTGGTACAAGGATTGGAAAATTAAAATAAATACTTCAAAATCTTCAGTCATTTGCTTTAAGAGTGGACTATGACGATATCAAATTTGACGGCACGGTCATACCGCGTGACTCAAAAATTAAATACCTGGGAGTTTGCTTAGATGAGAAACTCACCTTCAAATATCATATTACTGAAATCAGAAACAAAGCTTATAAAGCTCTCATGTCAATATACCCTCGAATAGGCAGAAACTCGCACCTCAGCTTAAACACCAAAAGACTTTTATACCTGCAATGCATCAGGCCAATTTTACTATACTCTGTACCTGCATAGGCAGCCACTGCAAGAAGCAATAGACAAATTTTACAACGTTTTCAAAACAAGGCTTTAAGAATCTTAACAAACGCACCCCTAGAAGGTTAGACAAAACAAACACACCCTTAGGTTCGTTAGAAAACGGTTATTCATAATGACCTCAAAATTAAACAAAATTTTAGGAAGGAAAATGGGAAACTACGACTGCATGGTATTACAGCCTTTTAAAAGACCGCGCACTATTCACCATAATAGTGCATGGTAATATCTTACATTTAGCAGAGCCAATCAGTACAAGTCAACAACATAGGACTCCACGCTACGGGCTCGGTCTTCAGCCGAACCAAAAAATGCAAAGAAAGGACTTGTAAATATTTTAATAATTTTGTTTTCTACTTTTATGCATTTTCTCTCTTTTTACATTTATCTACTATTTACTCCAGGAAAATTATATTTTTTATTTATTTTTGCCTATCGAAGGAAAGATATGCCTATCAAATGATATGCCTTTTATATTTGTTCATATTGCTATGTGTTGTGTATTCATCATTTTGAATTTATATTCTACAAATGATCTGCAAAAATGATAATGAACTTTGAAAAGATGCGCAAATTGCACTAATGATTCTCCTGAGTACTCAGGACTTTTAAATCTCAATAAGGAACTTGCCATTTGTTGGGATATTAATAAAGGCCTGCTAAGGTCGTATACTTCTAATAAACGCGGAGGTCTACGGTCTACTCTCAAGTTCCGAATGCCGCTGTATATAAAGGGTTTCTTCTAAGTCACTGGAGGGATTATATCAAGATAGTTGTCACAGTGAGGATGTAATAAAATTGTTTTTAGAGTGCGTTATTGAACAATTTTTTTGTCTTATGAATCTTATTTGTCTTTTTCTGTCTTATGAAAGCTTCTAACGTTTAATTTAAATTAGTTAGTTGAATAATATGCTTCTAGAATGTGTTGTAGTATTGAAATTGCTTATTGATGCTCCTATCAGAGCTTAAAATGTGCCGTAGTCCCGCTCCGGTACTTTTCAATTTTTGAGATAAATCAAAATTCTAATTGAAGCGTATTGGAGCCCTAAGTAAGAGGGCGTCGGCACTTCTTTTATGTAAATGAACTATAATTTCAACTAATTTTGATTGCAGAAATTTTAGTTTAATAATAATTTAATTTTAAAAATCGATTCTTTCACCCCCACATGTTTTACTTTACAGCTAGAATTATATCGGCAGGGAATCGTGGTCTGAGTGGTAAAAGTGTTAGATTCTTCTTTCTTTGTTTTCATACTTACACATCTCCTTTAAAATTTCCTTCGATTTGTCATACTGTTTCAGGCATTTTCTGTATTCTCTTGCATTTTCTTTATTCTTCTTAATGATGTTTTAACCGTTTTAACTTTTTTCATTGGTGTGCAGGCAAAAGAATAATCTTTGTTTCTATTCATCCTTTAAAATATCACATTACACTATATATCGGGGTTTAAATTCAGCCGGAGTCTTAATTGGCCTACTTCTTTGCTTTGAGTGAAATAATAGTTCCAGACGGAGCCTCAAGACGAGGCTGAATTTGATTTTATTTTTTAAATAATTATTATTGATTTAATAATTTTAAAAATATTTATTTATCTCTTTAAAATTGTATTAAATTTTTATTTTATTAAAATTATTAATTATTTTTTTTTCAATTTACCTGGCTACCTTTCACAGGGCTTCAGTAATTCTAATTTCAGAAATTAAGTTGCGACTACTGTGCTAATTTTTGTCGGCTGTAATCCAACGGCCACACCGAACGAGAGAGAAAAAACACTAAAATAAAGGAATTATGTATGTATAACACGCAATCAGTTTGATGACGGCAGTAATATGGAACCGTGTTGTCATCTTAACACGTGTTTATGAAATTGTACATTTTCATAATATTTTTTGACATATATATATAAATTTCTAATTCAATAAAGATGTTAGAAAACCTCTAGCAATAGTCGATATCTGAAAAACCTACAATATTGGCATGAAATCGCTGCATGTATGTGCACTAGGTTTTCATTAAATCTTACATCCATTTAATATTAGCTTACATTTCGTTTTCTTAATAAAAAAAGTACTGTATATTTTATTCAGAACTTTAATTTTTGATCAATTTCTATAAGAAGCGATGGACTCTTCTTCTATGCCTGTTGTAACGAAAATTAAGTGACCCTTATTGAGGTATTGTTATTGGTATAATATTGACAATCTTTTAAACAATTTTGCATTCAGAATCTGTTCTTGATGTTAAATATGTTTTTAGTGGAGTCGTCTCAAATTTTTTACGTTACGTTGCACTATTATGCATTTATCATTTACGAAATTTATCGTGTTTTGCTCTTGCGTGATGCATAAGATCTTATATCTTCTAGTTCCTACAGTGTTGCCACTAGACTTAACGCATAAAGTTTTTTTTTTTTTTTCCGTATCTGCATTACTTAAACTGAGCGAAACAAACAAAAAAAAAATAAATAAATAAACGTATATCTGTTTCAGTCTTTACTTTGTTTTACAAGGAATCAGTTTCTGAGTAGCTAAGGTGATATTGGGCAGGTTTAATGCAAAATCGCAGTTAATCTGAGGTCATTTTAAATAAATAAATGAATAACGTATATTATAATTAATAGAAAATTTTTTAACTCTTTATCTGTATTTTGAGACAATTTAATGTGGAGAATAACTTCATTTTATTACGTAATGTAAATCAGTATTAAAAAATTTATATATTAAAAGAAAACACTCTGCAAATTACAAAAGAGCAAATATCAGTAGAAATGAAGAAACTAAATTATAAATGAATATGATTTATCATCCACTACTGCACACATGCACTTTTCCATTTAGCCCGAATGGAATATAGTCTCGAAACGGAATTCTGAGTTGAATCACTATAAACGGCATATACTTTTTTAAATTGTTGCCAGCAAATGTTATCGTCCTGTATTATATTTAAAGAAATAGTATAATGAAGAATCTGCATGAATGTATGTATATTTCTTGCATTGTGAAAAAACGACTTGTTTTGTTATCTATTTGATATTCTATAAAACTTTAACGAATTTCTAATTAAGAAACTCAGCAATTTCAAAGCAAGCAGTGAAAACATTGTATGGGGGGGAACATTTTTATCTCCAGCGCGCGAGACTGTCTATCGGAGAGTCTAAAAATATGCTGTTTTTAAATATTTTATGATTTTGCTGTTGAAGCAGATTTATGTGGCGTAAGCGCCAAGAACGTGATATTTAACAAATGAAGTAAACACAGGAAACATTAATTATTTTTTAAAAAAAAGTTTTGTAAAGCCATTTTAGTAAAAAAACTGAATATTGATATGATGATCTGAGAAAAGACTATTAAAAAAAACTGTATGTCAACACACTTAACCCTGCATCTGGAATTCTAAACGTATGCTGCTTTTAAAATTTTTGTAATTTTACCGTTGAATTGTATATGGCGCAACTGCCAAGAAAATGATGCCTAATAATAAAGCTAAAAAGGGAAAGGGTTAAATAAGAGTAAGTGGAATAGCAGATTGCGAGCTCAGCGAAAACATAAAAAACCTTAACAAACCCTTTTAGTCGACTTTTAAATTCTGAAACCTTTCATATCCCCCCCTCTTTCTGTATTTTCCGTATAGAGTTTTGTTTCAGGCGGATGACTTGCGATAGTAATTTTTCCTTCGGCAATAATCAAACGTAACTTGTTTAAACATAGCCCGGTTAATTGGAAGTTGGCTGTACATCTAATTGATGTAATTTAAAATATATTAGATTAATGGTATGTCTGATTGATAAGTTTGATCAATATTTTCAGCTTTTTTAATTTGTAAATTTCATTTCTAACGCCATGTATTACGTAGCTCTCTGCTGATCCCTCTCCTTATAATTCATTTAATTGAAATAATGTATGTTATGTCCAAATGATAATTTTTGAACATTTATGTCATTGTTATACTCGTATTAAGATATTTCTGATTATATATGTATATATATCATGTGCTAAGGTGCAAAACAAATCGATAAAGCCTGTTTACACTAGCTGACTGTCAGCAAGTAACGGGTGCGAATTTGACGGCTCTGTTTCACAGTATTTTAATGGAATTAGTTTCATAAGCTCAGAAAATATTCTACTCTTGAAATTTTTAATAATATTATCGCCTAGACTATTTGTTTGTTTAATGCAGTAAAGGCATTGATGTTCAATTTTATCGCAACAAGAGTGAGTGCGTTTTTTCTCCTTTTAACGGAGCTGTGAAGTTGGCGACTGTTTTTTGAGCTGAAAGTTCGGCTAGTATCAACGGGCCTTTATGTTACGTTCTGCTACCATATCAGTTGCCATCCACGTGACCTTGACATGTTATCATCATATACGATATGCTTATTATTCTTTCCACATGCACTTTTCAAGCTATGCGCCTAAAATCAAGCCAAAAATCCAGCGATCATCTCAAAAATAAACAATTTTCAGAATTTTGCCGTTCGAATTGGCATGAAATGTTTAATTTATCTATGGGATTTTAAATGCTCAACAAAAAAGGTTTAAAAGTCGTATATCCGCTTTTTAATAATTTCAATCTTTTCCTTTTCAGTAATGTATTTAATTGATAATCATAAACTCCCAATTCCGTAGTAAAATTCCAGGGAACAAAATATGGGATAATGGGTAACAAAATGCGTTCCTAACGCCATGTAGGTTTTTTTTTTTTTTTTTTAAATAAAAAATTATTTTATATCGTGGAATATCCAAATTAAATTTAGTGCTTCCTCTAAGCCATACTATATAACTTCGTGAGATTCGTGTATGAGTATCTTATGAAATAGTTGAAATTGTTGGAGCACTTCTCTAAACTCTCTTCATACAAATAGTTAAATGCTCCTTGAGATATCAGCAGAAAACCAAGTTTTTTTTCTATGAGAAGATCGAATGAAAACGGACGTAGTAAGCTGGGGAGAAAACCAAATTTGAAGGGGGGGATAGGTTAAATGAATGTCTATGTCGTTGTGCTACCCTCTTTTAAATTTGTTTTATATTTTGAAGGTCACAAAGGACACCGCCTCTTTCGTTAGGCGGGATGGGCGTTGGGGGTTTTGAGCTAGTTCAGCACACTGACGTGTAGCGGGTGGTCGGCCTTGTTAGCGCCCGATCCGCTGCAGAGAGCTTGTTCATTTCTAGCGTACAAATACTGTGAGGAATTGAAATGTTTTCATATCTCACATTTAATTGTCCGAAAGATTTCGTTCATTGTGTGACAAAACCACAGAGATGTTGCCAAGGTCTTATTTAGGGCGAGTTCTTTTGATTAAAGAAGCTTAATTCTCTTTATAGTGGTATTTACTATTGAATTTTATTGATAGCTTTTCATATAGCAAATATTGTGAGGTAGAATCTGCTCTGAATGGTATAGTGATTAGTGACGCTGGCTGCCATACCGATTCGCTCAGTTCGAATCCCGGAAAAGACATAATTGTTTGTAAGCTTGTAGATGTAGAACTGCCCCCGGAAACCGTACTTGGGTCGAACTAGATCTGTACGGACTGTGGGGAAATTCTGGTGTCTTGTGTACTAATACCCTGTACCTGTGAGGTAGAATGCTCCCGGATGAAACTAAAAAATGCAACAATGATGGCTACATGGAGTTTCTGTTATTTTTCAAATGTGTAATGTGGATAAAAGCCAATTTCCTTTAGAAAGTCCTCCGCGAAGGCAAAACTTGTTTAGCAGATAATCTTCGAATGCTCTGCTACAGTATGTTTTCTAACCTAACCTTTTAAATCGAAAGAGTAAACAGGGTTATACTTCGAACATATATAGTTTAAGGTAGAATATAACTACACCTGGATAAAAGATACGAGTAAAATAACAACGCTTTTATATTTGAAAATGTAAGTATTGTCGTTGATGTTTATAATTCTTGCCTGGAGAAAAACCTGTCAGATCAATAATAAGCGACTCTTGCTTTCTAGATATCGGTCTTGAAAGTTGTGCAGTTGTTAGTAAAATTATGCACGAGATTACAGAGTTTTAGAATGGGCTGAATTTAAAGCCTATATGGTGACTGCTTCAGTAAGCAAAGTATCATGTGGTACACTGCGAGACACTGTACCCAGGTTTACGACCTCATATTGTGTTTCTGAGAAAACATCATATCATAAACACCAGCATAGGCGTGTTCGGTATTGTTCATTATCAGAAATCAATTATTGGACGAAGTTAAAAAGAAAGACATTATGAAGGATTTTGACCGAAAATAAAGAAAACAGGCTGCAAAAATAATATTTGAACTGAGTTAGCGTGATTTTACAGTCGTTTCAAAGAGCCGTGAGAAAACTCTGTAAACAGGGAATTTATGTTCGAGCGATAATCACCAAAATTGTCGATTAATGAAATGAGGAGAGAGTTGGTGGAATATTCGTAAAACTTGAACTACAGAGTGATGGAAAGATTGCTGTTGGGTGTGATAGCTGATTTTCACACTGTTTCGCTTATACTTTACGGCTGAAGGACATCGACTCAAGCTTTCGATTCGGATTGCCTAAGAAGATCCGGTCGTGGTTTGTCTGATCAGGTTGGAATGAGCCTTTTGAGCGGCTAGTCTGTGGCGTAAATATTGGTTCGTGTGGAAGATCTGGCTGATTAAAGATTTCAAATTCATGCATTTCCTAATGTTCTATTGTGGTTTTCTGAGAATGCCGATGAAGTTTCTGTCTTCCATAGTCTTCTCGATAGCCATACCTCAGTATTAGGGGCCATCTTGATAAACTGTGGAACGCAAAGTTCGAGCTGTATAATGGTTAAAAGTAGTTAGTAGAAAAGCGAGGGGTGGCTATTCAGAGAATCTGGATACACTTATTTCCATTTTACGAGTGTTGGGCATAGTCATGTGTAAATAAGTGTATAAGGAATAATGTATAAGGAAGATATGCGTCGAATAGGAACCCCCTACTCTAAACTGATAGTCGAATTCTGCTGAACTAGATTTACGTGTTTAAGCTCTTAGCTGGAAAAGAAAGTGCTATTTTTGTCTTTGTGGAACATGTATGCAGATACGGGGCGCTTGAAACTACACAAATATGAAACTATGCCTCTGTTGTTTACATATTAAACCATCAGTTGATAACTAGTTCAAATAAAAAACGGAAGAAGTTATATATGGTATGCTTATATTGCTTATAGTTAATCCTGTCGTGCCCAAAGTCATGGTTACTTAAAGAATTAGTTCATGGGCCCATTGAATTATTTTTTTCTTTTCGTTTGTTTCTTGGAGTACTGTAAAAATTAGAAGGGCTGAGAAAAAATTTTTCGTAGGGGCAAGCTACACCGGTACATAAATGCAGTATTATTAACTCAAAAGTTTTGGTATCTTGCTTTTAATACCAGGAACAGTAAAAAGGAAAGTGGAACATTATCTTTTCTCTCACATTTTAATGATTTTTAGGCTGAACTGTTGTAAAAGAACAGCATATGGTTATAGTGTGACATAAATGCATGTTGAAAAAGTCGCCATATTAGGATGTGAAGCGTTAATCCGATGTCCCGGACGTAGCAACCCTTTTCCACATTTATTTATTTATCATAGAATTTCCCCCTTCTACCTCCCTCAAAATTCTGTCTACCGTATCAGTTACGGAGCCATTGTCTTGAACTGGCTTGACGTATTGTGCGCATGCGTCAAATTCCGCCCGCAGGGTTTATCCCCCTTTCTCCCCCCGGCACTGGGAGTCGCCGGTCACTTCCGGTGGCCGGATGTGACGCGTCCAGTCGACCGAGACCTTATTTTACACGTGCTGGTATGGGTCGCAAGTTACCATCATAGAAAACCCGTTTTTTTCCCCCCCTCTGTGTTTTTCTTAAATTTAGTGTGTCCTATAAACAATACTGAAATACTGAGTACTGGCATTTTCATTCTTGTAAAAGAACTCACGAGTTGCAAAATGAAATGAAAAGAAATCAAAGATGCAAAATGAAATAAATGAGCGATTACATAATGTTACCCTTTTTTTTATGTAGTCGAGCTATTTATTTGAATTTTGTAATTTATCTCTCATTTGTTTCTTTTCCCCGAAAAAAAATAGTAATATGATTAGAAAATAAAGACAAAAACGGGTTAAAAAAGATTTAATTAAACAATATTTATGTAATTCAATAATTTTTAAAATATGTTGCTATAGCTAGTTTTCAGTTACTTATGGTACAGTTTCTTGAAATAAATAACTGAGGATGGCTGTGATAGACAAAGAGCAGTGAGAATCAGATTAAAAATTATGAATGTTATTCGTAGCATTCCTTCGCAATGGTATCATATATTCCCAGGATACTGACTTTTTGTTGTGCTTTTCAATTTCTGCGCAAGCTTAATTGTATTTATTGTAGTTGGCAGTGTTGATTTTGAAATAATTAGTTAATGCGTATTAGTTAAATCTGTTTGAAATATTGAGATAGGAAAAGTATGAAAAGTATTTGTCGATCTTCTAGTATAATGTGATTTAACGTTAAATCTCTTGAGATTATGGATCAAGTGTCTGGCGAGATATAGGCTAAAGGGCTTAGCAAATATGTCAGAAATTTAAATGTATAGATAAATAGACTGTTTTGCTAGCATTGATATAGTATATAGGATGTAGCCCGTAATGCGAAAATACTTTTCATCCAACTTTAGTCTTGAGCATTCCACTTTCCATCAAATATATAGTTTGAAGATATATATATATATATGTGTGTGTGTGTTTGGAGATAGTTGTAGTAGATTGGCCGTTTATTGCGTTATAATACTTTAGAGAGGCTTTACTGCGTAGGTAGAATGATGACAATTGTAGATAGATGTAACGGTCGGTTCAATATACTATTTTATTTCTAGTTAAAGCAGTTCGTTAGACGCAGTATCCGATTCACATCATTATGGGCACAATATGCACCGCACAACTTTGTTAACTTAGCACAACGGTAAGATGGTGGATGATGCAGAACGAGAAACGAGTGGCAGAGGCAAGTTAGGAGAGAAAGAGAGCTAAAAGTTCCTTAATTGAAATCTTTAATATGATTCGTTAAAAGATACCTACACTGCAGCATTTACGTAAGGTCAGATGGTGTAGATTAGTTTTGGAATGCACTGTAGATTGACTTTAGAACACTTATTTAACATCTTTTCGTCTCCCAACTGTATATTATGCAAGAGAGACGCTGTTATGGATACTTTTCATCTGAAAGAGTGCCCTGAAGTGACTGGACATATTGATAGATACTCGCAGACTAGAGAAAGGCTTCAAGATCTGCGGTCTGTTTGACGTGTGTTGTCATTTGATATGTTGTAATTTTGCATTCTGATCTTTTTTATGCTGTTTTTCCTTCTCTTCACGTGTGTGGTTTATGTGTACTGGTCACGCTGTAGTTAGTGAATATATGTTCAAGTGCTACTGCTAAAAAACTTGAGCTTGATATATTATAAATAAGTACTATTTTTTAGAACAGCAGTTTGGAAATACAGGGTTATGAATGAAGCTAGTGCGTATTTTTCGCGCCCTGATACGTAGAATTATAAATTAATAAATTAAATTAATAAAACAAGAAAAGATGCAAGCAACATAAACTTGAACATCTTTTAACGTGTTACAAGGATTGTTTTTTAAGAATAGATTATAACTAAACCTTTAGTGAAACAATTTTCCAACAGGTCAGAAGTCGTACACCATCACCGATTTTTTTTTTTTTTTTTTTTTTGAGGGATTAGCAGATAGCATGCATTTATTGCGTTATCTCAAAATACCATCATACTTTACACATTTGGGGATATGTTCACCACCGGATGTCATGTTACATTGGTGGAACCATATCTGAATTTAATGAGGCAGAAAATATAGCCACAGAATCTGTTGTGAACAGTATAGTATCCAAATGGTTTTCAACATGTGAGTTGAAGTGAAATACTGTCTGCAAAAAAATTCTGCCCTTCCCCTACATTGAAGCTGATGTTGGAAGTGTATTATATATATATATATATATATATTTTAAATTACATCCGCATACCTTGCATGACGTTTTAGAGTCATTAGAATTATTTTGAAGCAGGAAACATGAAAAATGAGCAATGCCCCACCGGGACGCGAACCTCGGACCTCTAGAATACGCGCTGAGTTTGCTGACTATTACACAACAAAGGCATTCTAAGAAGACGGGAGAAATACCATATATACTCCCCTTTTATAGGGCGACTGGGGGGGGTTAGGGGATCTAATCGCCAAATCCTGGTGGTGGAGAATCATCATCCACCACCTTTTTTTAAATTTGGGCGCCACTGTAGAGTCGTTAGAATTTTTTTTCAAGCAGGATACATCAAAAATGAGCAATGCCGTCGCCGGGACTCGAACTTCTCGAATAAGAGCCGAGTGTGCTGAATGCAGAAAATTAGAGTTCATTCTGTCCATCATCAGGTTACTGAACGTAATTCTATATTATTTTCAGATGTCACAAAAATTTTTGATTATATAGTCAAAATGAACGAAAAATTACATACAGAATAAAGTTTTATAATAAACTGGTAGATTATATTTAAGTCAAATTCTTTTAAATTTAAGTGATTTTTTTTTCATGCCTTTTGAAAGCCTTCTCTCTTACATACATTGAAATGAAAATATTTATAAATGTACGATAACGAGATACGTTTCTACATTATCTTCTCTATATTCTGTGACACGAAAGCAATTGTACGTGCAAAACATTGAATATGGAGAAATGATCTTAATTTGAATTACAGAGACACCGATAGATGGCAGCACCACACGCATTTTGTACGCCTAAAATTCATCACGTGCAAATTTGGAATTTCGGAACTATTAATGGGAGCGCATACCTATGTTGCATTGCATTTTACCTGGAATTCTTACGCCTAAAAACATTTCCACTATAAAATGATTCATGAACTTAAGTCTCGGAATTTTCTAAAATTTTGGCATCTGCTTGTCCGAATCGATAAATATACGAGATTTATATTTGCTGTTATCTAAAATTATTTGAAATATTATTATCTGAATTACTTTCTTTGAAGGAAGAATATAAGTCACATATTGTTCTTCTTAGCGTAAATAAAGTATAGATCTTTCGATTATAAATTGTTATAGATTTATCGTTTATTCTTCGTTTGTTATCGTTTATTACTATTGCTTCCGCAGAAGATTAAAATGCGTCATTATTGACCAAGACCACTAAATACTAGTAGTTTAAACTCAAGCGAACTGGCTGGATTTCCCCATGCGTTACGAGAAATACTAGCCGCTTTTCTTTAAAAAGTATCGCTCGCTTTAGGCAAATAACCCTCGTGTGCTGTATCCAGATAACCTAACTTAATTAAGAAGATATAAAATGCGTTAAGTGATTTTTACTTTCTCTTTTTGTTGGAGATTTCTTATTTCTATAAATAGGTAGGGGCGTTATCATTCCACATCCTGGCTGTTAATTGTGGATACAGTATGCAATGGTTTGTAAGTGCGCAAGACGAATCGTGCACTTGTAGCTGAAAACAATGTTACAGCGTGTTTCGCTCACTTATTCACTGAAGGCAAATAATCAGAGTAATATCGTTGAAAATGGATAATGACTTACATCATCGACCAAGATGTTTTTATAAAAACAGTGTATAACTCAAAATAGATTTATTTGAGTTTGCGTATTTTAGATGTAGTGTGTATGTAATCTGAGATTAAAACGCAAGAATATTTTGCTTTCGTTCCTTTTTATTTTTCAAAATTCAAGAACTACTGTCATCGAAATTTCTTCATCGCGTGCGAAAGGACTATCACTCAACTAGCTCTAACACTGATATTTAATCAACGTAAGCACGAAAGCAGATAAAATGAATAATTATTATTTGTTTTTAATATCACGTAGTTGATTCAAGTAATTAAGCTTATTCATCCTGAGTAATTAAGATAAATTTAGAGGGTTTTTTTTTAATGCTTTTTAACGTATGTATCCTTCGAATTAAGGATAACAAGTTGTATTTCATAGTTTAACGAAGATATTGTTGATTTGTATGAAGTTGTTTTATTTTTTGCTTTGACTTAATTGGTTCTGCGAGCTTATCTATGTCATCTGTTTTAGTTTTGTGTTTTTAAGTATTTTCAGATTGATTTAGTTCGTAATAGGCACGTTAGCATTCGTGAAAAACATGCTAGCCATTGCGATGATCTGTGTTTTTATTCTGTATCTGTTTCTGTTTAATTTATATGCATGTTTAGAAATAAGGAAACCGGTTTCGTTGACTATGGCTTTTGTTTTTATACACGTTTGTTTGTTTGTTAAAAGAAAAATGTTTTGCATTTCTCTCGGTTACATGCAACCGATAAAATCTAGAGAATGTTAAATAATTTTTTATTGGATGCTTCTGTTTCTTATAAACACAGAATACTCGCCAGAAATCATTTTAGCAGTTTTCCTTTCATTCATAAAGTGATTTTCAAATTTTAATATTTCTCACTTTAACAAATTGCTGTGGGTCATGTAACATGTTATCAACTTGCTTGCTACTAAGTGCGTTAACTTTTTAATATATTAATTTTGGCATTATTTTTACTTTTCCGATTTGTATCTACCGTATTTACTCGTGTATCCCCCCCCCCCATCTTTAGCCCAAAGTTCTAAAAATTTTTCAAGTTTTCCTGTCCTGTAATTTTTCCGTTCCTCAAGGCATTCACAAAGCGAGCTTCCCAAATTTTAAATCGGGGATTCGTCGATGTAGTGGTTGTTTTTGTCTTACTTATTGATTTGCTCGTGGATTTTCGGTGCATGAGCTCTGACTGATGAATAACAGTGAACAACATCAAGAAAACGCGGATATCTAATGCCCCTGATGGTTCTGAAGATCACTGCGCCCGTGGGAAGACAGACTGAACGGTGACGAAGACGATGGCGATGACTTGCAGACGGTGCAAGTAGCAGTTCCAGCATCATTAAATGATTTGAGGCTAGACGCAGTAATAAGAATGGGTGAGAATCAAGATACGTGGGAGTAAAAATGGAGCTATCTTCTTTTAAATACTGTTGTGAGAGTGACATATAGTTTATCCATGGATAGTTTTCGTTATGTTCGTGCTGTAACCGCGTCCTCCGGAAATTTATTCGCATAATTTTCCCCTCTGGATTTCCATGTGACGAAATTAGCGAAAAAAGAGAGAAAATTCTCAAGTAGATAAATACGGTATGTGTCTAAAATTTTACCAATAAGAATGCCATGAGGATATGTATAGTAAACATTTGTTTCGTCTCTGATGACAGATCATCTTGCTAA
Organism: Stegodyphus mimosarum; assembly: GCA_000611955.2. NCBI lineage: Eukaryota > Metazoa > Arthropoda > Arachnida > Araneae > Eresidae > Stegodyphus > Stegodyphus mimosarum. The sequence continues at coordinate 1,491,336 of KK112450.1, read as the reverse complement.
TCTCATCCCCTTCCCCGTGATGTATAAATTAATTCTTGAACTGTTGTTATGTAGTAATGAAGTCTTTTCATGAGATAGCTGAAATCTTTTGAAGTAGTATGCAGTTTCCAGTTTCCTGAAAGCGGCAGCGACCACGTGATCATCGGTAGAGCAATTTTGAATTCAGATCCTGTATCTGACCCTATCGATCGCTCCGTGTGTGCGCGTGTGTTGATTCGAGAGGGAATCGGCTATTTGTTTTAACAGCTTCACGTAGCGAATTCAACGTCACGTTCTGTACGAGGAGGGCTGTGGCAGCGGCTGATTTATTTGGACTTTTCCCCCTTTGCTTTTCCTTTTTTTCCTTGTTCTGCTGACAGCACTGACGCGGGTCGTGTCCCGTTTCGATGTCTCTCTCAGTTCCCTGATGGGATGGAGTTGTGTCTCTCCAGTGGGAGCATCACGATGTATCTGACCCTTGACCGCAGATCGCGGCGATTTCCGGATGATTGAGCGTTTTACATGGTAAAAGAATTAAGCATCATATTTTTGTAGGTATATTTTCAAATAGAACAGTTTTACTGAGGCAAACTAGTATATGTTAGTTCCTCTCAGAAAGCTAAAGAAGTCGAACTAACTGCTTTCGAGTAATGTCCTTTTCACTTTGATTTGGCATATATGTATTAATGGATAGCATCACAGTATTTTCTTTCTAAATTATTAATAAAATAAATTTCAAATAAGGTTTTAATGCTTACTATCGTAACAAAGTATTCCTCCTCCCCCCCCCCGGATAAAAAAGAAAGAAAGAAATTGTTTGTATCCAGTGGCATACAGATGTCTGTAGTGTATGAAAATACGCACTCGTTCGATAAAATGAGATTTTGCGGTTGTACGCACACACTGATTAATCATGCAGGTTTAATGTTTTAAATACTAACCCACTGAAAAGTTCTGTTTGAAGCATAAACGGAAGGTGATCAATAGTTTTTATGGTTTCTTTCATTAATATATATTTTCAAACTCTTAATTCCTGTTTTAGGGGGGGAAAAATTTCTCCAGCTTTAAGATTTCACTACCAATTAAAAGTAGACAATATTGATATCGTAAACAATTTTTGTTAGGACGGAATCATCTTTTTAATAATTATTTTTTAAAAAATTTCTCATTATAATAATTTAGATATATGTGATATTTATTTTAATACTTAGAAGAAGGCACTAGAACTGTTAACAGCTTTCGATGACCGTCATGGCTGATGGTTAAGACATATCGATGAAGATAACGAAAACTGGATTTCGATAAATCACCAATCTTTATTTTTGCACATATAAAATCATCTTCGTAGATATTTATCCAATCATAATGAAATCCGATATATTTCTGTGTTTCAGTCATAATGAAGTATGATAAATTTCTGTGTACATTTGCTTTTTAAAAAGAAAAGACGTATGCAGTTGAGAAGCAAAACAAACGGCGCGAGGATGACAGAGCAGCGCTTAAAGGAAGGAATAGGATGACGTAATTAATTCGCCAAAGTTTTATGGAATTGTAAAGGCAAGCTATGAGTGGTTAATATTAGTTTTAGTTGCCCTTTTCACGTACCGTTACGTAACATAGAAAGATCTGGAATTTGGCGGAAGAGATGAATTTAGTAGGAGAGCACCAAATCTAGAATATTAATTTTGAGGTCGCCAATTATTTCTTTGAAAGTAGCTATCGTATTTGTTATATCTTACACACACACATATATATATATATATATATATATATGTCTGTATTCAGTCTCAGATTATTACAGCTTCTATAACTTTGTTGGTTCTGGAACGCCAGTACGAGTATTACTTATGTATTGCAATTCTGCTGTTCCACAGTAGTAAGGAATTTATTCTACCTAATCACTGGTAATGCAGTTTCGAATAAAAATGACTGGAAAGCATAGTATTGTGTAATTTTGTACTGTCGAAAGTAAAATATGAAAAACTTGATTGCGAAGCTTCCTATTAATTTATCAGTTCATTTGGGAAGGCGTGACGAGATTGTGTTCTGGATGCCTCTTGGTAGGATTTTCCAAAATTGACCTTTAGACATTACGCGTAAAGAACACTGCAGGAAAAACAAAAATATGAGCAATGTAAAATATGATAGTGCCCAAAATTTTATAATTATTGAATGTAAAAAGATATTAGGGTCATAAAATTTAAAAAAAAATGAATGCAAGATTAAACTTTAAGACTGTTATGCATTTGTGAAAACTTTCCAAAAATCTAAAATTATGAAATGTTTTCATGCATAGTTAGAAAAAATATATTTGAAGTCTTGTATAAAGTCTGTACCAATCTCAGAGTTCTTTTTCATTTTTTTACATTATTTATACCTTGCCTAGGGCTTTTTTTGTGCATAATTTTACATTATATACTGGCATAAAAATGCATTCTTTTCTGTTAAGAGGCAAAGTGGTTATAGCCAATGTTTCAAGCACACTAAAACCCTTGGGAATTTTTTTCTGCTTTTTCGCAGAGGTATATTTTCTAAACTCTGACGTTTACAGAGCAGCTATGTTCCTAATCTTAAAATGCATGCCTGTAAATGCATTTCCGAATACAATGATACAGTGTAGTATGTACTGGATTCAGCAGATGTCAAGCCACTGTAAAAGTTCGTATCACCTGACCTGTACTTCCCTTATGTGCATCAAAGAGTTGAATTATTTTTCGCCGAATGGCTTTGATCATAAAATCAATTCACCATGACCTGGTGGCTAAAGCCACAGAGCACTGGTAGATTACTCCAACTGTATTCCTGGTAACAGAACAGTCTGTCTTCAGTTTGTGGTCTTTTTTCCCTCTCTCTTCTGAACTGTAATGTAATTACAGGCGTGTTTTTTGAGAAGGTCATGTGTTAAGGCATCTTTTATCCTAAGTAATCTTCGCGCTTTTTTGAGTTCTCAATTAATTCAATCCATCCTGTGGTAAAACAAGAAGACAGAAATATTTATATCATATTACAATTTGAATAACATTCACACATTTCTGTTGAAAATCATCGAATTTTATGTTTTGAAGTTGTTCTACTGAAATGTCGCGAAAAATAATATTTAGTTTTCCATAACGATATTATAACTATAGATTTCACAGTATTAATGATGAAAAATGGTACTTCTTAAATTAGAAATTGTCTAAGACGTACCCAGATCATGATAAGCGATAAAAATGTTCTTCGATCTATTTACTTAAAAAATATTACAAAATTGGGATCGGTAATTGTGGTCTCTTTATTTGAGTAATTTTTGCGCTCTTGAATGTGAATGTGAGATTTCACTGAGGGCCTTATTCAATCTATAGGACGCGCACTTGGGAGAGGTAACCTATTCTACCTGCCGAAGGTGCCAAACTTGGCGATCGATTTTTATCTCCATCGATCTAGCGGCTTTATCTATCTGCTTCTCCTGCATGCGAACACACATGCATGCATGCATATTCCTACCGCCTCCCTCCACCCTCTCACTCCATATTTTATAGATGTAATCCTCGTGAAAGTAAAGGTAAATAGGTGACGCGGGGGGAAGTCTGTGTTGGGGGCAGAGAGATGTGTTTCTAGAGTGCGTGGCAGTTCGCCAGAAGTATTGGTAGCCTCAGATAAGTCACCCTTTCCTCTCGATTTTTTTATTTTTGTTTTGTTTTTCATTTTAGTGCCTCATCGTGCAGGTACTGTGGGGTTAAAAATGTCGCTATGGAAAATAGTTGAAAGTTGTAGTTTTCGTATTCACTTTTTGTGGTACTGAAAACGCATACATTTCAGAATAAAGTTATTTTGTCAGTCAGTGTTTTAAGGAATTTAAATGATGTATCAGCATAGTAAAGAATTTTGATTTTTGCTGTAGTTGCTGAGGAGACACCAGTGGCCTAAGGAAGTGAAGGTCATGATTTTTACAAATCAAATGGTGCTGTGGGAAAATTTTTTCAGCTAAGCTTTTGCGATAATCAAATTTGTGTGTTACATTGAATTTAAACAGTTGTCGTAGCAGAACACAAAAATATTTATCCATCAGAAGAAGAAGAAAACACAGAACTGTGGGACGTAATATATAGATACTATTTTCAACATTAAAAGTTTAAATACTTCAAATTAAGCAAAAGTTCAGTTTAACGATGACATTAATGCTGTTGAAGCTTTTCTTACTGTTCTGACTTTATACAAAAGAAGACTGCAGAGACCAGTACTTACCGTTGGCAGATTCGATATTTCCCCAATTTGGATAAATTCCTGTCTTGCGTTTTAAAAGAAAATCATTCAATGTTTTCATGAATATGACTTATTAGCAATGATTGAAGAGATTCTCTCATTTAACTGCACGGATGACGAAGGGCAGCTGCTGCGACGTTTTATTCGGGTTCGAATCTTGGAAAGAAACCAGGCTTTTGAATATACTGTACCTTTACCGAATGGTGGCCCTTAAAATCCGGCAATACGAAAGTCTTTTCGAAAGTTGGGGGGAGACCTTTAAATTCTATATCACAGGTTGTTTTCAATCAAAATTATAATACAGCAGTGCAAAGCAACTTTTATCATTTACAGAAACCGTGGCCTTTCTCCGATGTCATGCGCACCTCGCGATGCCACAGTGTCACTTCGGTAAACCTGCACGCCCGAAAATAAAAATGACTGGAGGCAGCGTTAAGACTTCACATTTTCTAAGTTGAAAGAAGAATCCGTGAATTAATTTCAGATGAATATGTTAGTTTTATTTCAGCATAATCTTTAAAATGCTGTGTAAGAACGCTATTTATATTTTATTTACTTTTTTATTTTGTTTATTTGTTTTTGCCTACTTTAAGGAAATTAGCAATTTTTTGTCACTTGTAATGAGAAGAGGATCCTTTATAAAAATGTCGAGAGAGAAAGCGATCTGTTTGGTAGATGAAGAGGTATTTCATGATCTGCTGGAAGGCCAGATGTTACGAAAAATAGAAAAGGCGTTCATGAAAATATTGACCCACTCACTTATTAGCAACACAGCAGAAAAATTGAAAGAGCAAAACATCGTCCAGTTTGTAAATCGCAAATATGTTAATACTTAATCTCTATAATGGTCACTCAGCACTGCAGTAGCCCAAGCAAAATCTTGTTAACTTTAGGCATTTTTTATCATTTACCTTATTCTCTGGACTTTGCCGCTTCATTTATTTAGTAATTTACAGAGATTTTCTTAACCGGCAGAAAAATCTGGAAATAATAATTATCAAATTCTTAAGTCGAAATTTTTTAAAAGTATTGGCATTTAAATGCCATTCAGTGATTAATAAAATCATTAGAAATGCTGGAAATTATAATCATTGATTAAAAATATTATTGCTTAGGAAACATCAGAAACGATACATCTTTCGCACATAGTCAGTAATCCGCTGTTACGAGGCAAAATTTTAGATGTCGATTAGTAAATGTATATTATTTAAAGTGAAATATACGCAACAACAAATAGAAAATTTGTCAACTTTCTCAATATTTATTTCAAGTGAATATTTACAATTTTTTTCTTGTATTTTTCTATAATTTAATGTGCTTATCTGGTTTTATTACTAAAATATTGAGACACAACGCTGTGAATAAAATTATTCTAATAAGTATTTATTGCTTATAGGAGTATTCAGAGTTTATAAAGAATATAGGCAAAATTATTTCAGTAGATGTTCTTAAAATTATCTCTTAAGAGAATATAATTAATTATCTGTAAATGGGCTGAATGTGAGAAAAGTTTTTATGTATTAGCTTCATTGATTTTGAACCTGCAGTTGTTTTTAATGGATTGAGAAAGACTGATGTACGAAAATATGTTTAGAAACCGTTGACGATATGTAATAGAATATCTGAGTAGTTTTTGTTAGTTCTGCCATCGCCGCGAAAAGGTGAGTAACAAAGGCCATGCAACAGCTGTGACCTGTTTTCAAAAATTAAAATATGATGTGAAGAGAAGGAAAGGAAAAATCTTGATTGTTTATTTTATGCTAAGACATTTTAACGACTTCCTGTTCTTTCATGAGGCAATTTTCTAATATTTTTCTGAAATTTGTTTTTATTATGGTATATCAGAACAAACTTCCCTCCTCCCTTTAACTCCCCGTGCTTAGTTGCATTTGTTTTTGTATGAAGTAGACTCATATATGCAAAGAGCTAATCAGATATTATCAGCGTTTGTTTGTTTGACGCCATCTTCGGGATACTTAGTGGCAGTATTTTTCAGCTTGTTCGTAAAATATCTGAGATATATTAGATGGCATTAAAATGAACAAAACTCGAAAATACACACTGTGTTAAGATGAAGTCCCCATATCTAAAAATTTCATCCATTAATCTTGAAATTTAACTTGCAACTATCTCTTAACCAGATAAATAACAGAAAATGCATAGCCAGTGAACTCACAGGGACATGCATGGCATGGTTCATACATGTATATTATTTGGTCATTGTGTTAATTTGAACTGCTTATGCAGTAGTGTTGTTTGCATTAACAAACGAGAATGCCTTAAAAGCCAAGCGACGGCGAGGAAACTAAATAAAGGAATTCTACAGAGGTCCCATCCCCGTCTTCAGCAAAGCGAGTTGGTCAAAACGACCAATCGCTCAGTAGGAATGTAGGATCGGTAACGTAGTCAAATAATAATGACTACTAGTAGTTTTAACAGTTAAAGCGATTTTTTGCGAGAATTGTACAATAGTGGAAACTGCGGTAAATATACCCAAAGTTTGATTATATGCCATACAGAACTGCTTACTCACATTCAGACATGCGGTGTCAAGAAACGCGTTGCAGGAGGGTTGACAAAGGCTGAACTCCACTATCGGGTTGTGGTTTCTGCCACTAATTCATAAGCACTGACAACAACGCTTACTTATATACTTATCAGACTTTGTGGCTACACTATCAATATCTGGAATGTATTAGATTAGAATCTCATTAAATTCAAAAATGAATCATGTTTCTCGTTTAGCTTAAGTATCTGAGAATTCGCAATTAGAGAAACTGGCCAACGCTGCTCGCCGCACGTCTTTGTAAAGTGCATTACGTCGACTGTACATAACAGTACCGTACAGGGTAGTCCATTGCGCATTTATATAATACATTCGATTGTTGTGTTAGCCAGGCGTTCGAACTGCACTCAGCAAAGCCGAATGCCATCCAACTTATTATGTTAAATCAAATATTTTAAAAATGGAGCTAACCCTATCAGTGAAGTAACACCTCCATAACAAGACAATAGCAAAATGGATGTTCCCACGGCTCATACACAAAGCAAACCTCTGGTATTTATTTCTATTGTGTCACTTATGACCACTGCATGCAGTAGTGATTGCATTTGTTGTTATTGGTTGCGTTCCAGACATTTTGAAAGGTAACAGCACATAGTTTCAATATCTTCAGCAGCATTTTGTAAGGAGTTAAAATTAATCACTTTCGAAGAAAAATCCCATAAGTTTCGACAATAAATCATTTGTAAGCCAAGATTACCATAAATGAGAAACCGATCAACATTCGTAGTGTACGAACGAAAAATCGACAATAATTTTTTGAGCAGAGCCATAGCCACAAGACTTCGAAGAATGCAGTGCTGATATTGGAAAGTAAAGTTATTGATTCAAAAAGCTATATATAGCATCGTAAGAGGGAAAAAATATGACTTGAGCAGCAATAGCTTGGGCAATTTTAACGACAGAAAGGAAAAACCACTCATTAACATTATAAAGCGACAATTTCTTTTCAATGTATCAAGAACATAAAGCTTAAGTCCTACAGCTTGTGATAGTTTCACCGAGCCTGTTTTGAAACTAGGATTTCGTATATTGACTGTCATCCAGCTCGGAGAAAAGCATCCATATTACGTCATCGCTAATGTGTTAATGAACTTTACTATTAAAACAGGGAAAGACCACTTGTTGAGTGCAAATAGTTTATTTCTAGCAGAGGTAACAGCAGTGCAGAAGGTCGTAGAGTCTGCAAGAAGAATCAACATCAATAGGTTGCATATTCAACTGAATTGTTGATCAGCTTGACATGCCGGAAGAACCACGTAGTACGATTGCGCAATAGCAAACGGAATTTATCAAATACTAAGCATTTCCAAACATCAGCACGTAATTAGCTCATGGATCAAAGAATATGAAGGAAATGAAATTAGTATGTATATCTGTAAGAGAAGATGCACAAGACAGATAACAGTGAATAGCGACGTGTTCCCATAGCCATAAATCATTTCGCTGCAAATCAGCTACAAAAAACAGTAGCAA
>KK112450.1:1455005-1483022 GCA_000611955.2 Stegodyphus mimosarum | reverse complement strand
GGAGGTCGACTTTTATTATTGCCAAAATGTGATACCAGCAGACTAATAACTACTCAACAAATTAACTGGATTCTTTCAGACCATGGGCTTGTCTAAGTCTGCTTTTATCCCAAAAGTATTTGAACAGGCACCTGCATCAGCGGGAACTTAAGAGACAGTTCTTACGCTCTCTTTAAATGGCAAAAGACCTCCACATTCTTCGCCCATCGTAAGTAATTTAATTCTTTTCCTCGTGGAAAGGAAAGAGCATTGACAAATGTCATCAGCATATTGAATATGGTTGGAAACGCAAAAATTTGTCAACCCTACGAAATCACCCGACATCGAAGTTCACCATTCCCAACAGTGTTTTCCCTTGTCCTCTTTTCCTCAAGTTTTCTATTTTACGATTTTCTGTATAATTCAGGAAAGTAATAAATAGGATTATTCCTGACAAGCTTTTGTGTCGTCACAAATACTAGAGCCTCCCACATATACAGCTGATTTGTTCATTCTCTGTTTGTTTTCGCAAACTTCTGAAGCACTAATGCTTAAGAAGTAAGAACCTTAAAAGAGCGTTGTAACTTCATGGGAGTTGGAGTCCCACGGGAAAGGACTGGTGGCTTTACCTGCTGTCAATTATCACCTTTAGTGATTCTTCGCAGTAGTTTACCATACGTCGACAACATCTTTCTATATGTTGTATTACTGATGTTGTTGTGTCTGTCAGTTGCCATACTTTAGTAATTCCGAATGTTCGCATAATGTTATAACCGTTCCTTTAACCTGCCAACCCTGCGTATCTTTCTGTATCAAACTTGTAATAGGATATGTTAGGATGCTTGTAGTAGTCATTTTGTAATATGGCTGAACTTGCTGAGCAGTTACAGTATATCTGCCAACAAATACTGTAATTCACCTTTCATCATTTGTATGAGCCCATGTATATCTTTGTTCATTTACGCTGAAAACATACTGTACATTGTACTAATATGTAATTATTCATAACGTACGTTTGCTGAGTTAATGGATTCATTTTGCTGTCCAGTTTTATCGCTTCATCATCTTTATCTCCTTATTTCTGATATCGATTTTTATTTTAATCAAATAGTTTTCCTAGCTGTATAGATTTGGGAGGGGGCGGGTATTTGTAATGAATGTAAATTATTCGGTGAAATTCCTTTGCCGATTTTTTAAAAAGGGTATACGTATATACGTATTTTTTAATTGAGTAGTAAAACGAATTTGGTACATTGATATTGCTAATATGACATTATTTAAAACCGCGCTTTGAAACAACTGAACTTGCAAGTGAATGAAATTAATGCATAGAAATCTTGTAAATTTTTTAAAGTTTCGGATGAATTTTTTGCATAATATTTACAACGATTCAATTAAAGATGTAATATTTGTTTTAACATTTTTTGTTTTCTTTAGTTTATATGAATGAATATAAGTTACATATATCGCCAACGAAAACTGCTTGTTCAAGTTTTATTTTTTATTTATAGCCCCTTTATTCCATAGTTAGAAATGTTAAAAAAATCTCAGTTTCTGAAACAGTGGATTGGATTATCAAGGCCATAAAATTGGATTCGTATGTCTTTAAAAAGACTCGTATTTTGTGGCCAGGGAATAATCTCATTAAATGTGTATCGGAATATTTTTTTAATATAATTTTGGGAAAAATTTGTGTAATCACTCGTAAGAGTATTATTCATCAAACTGGAATGGTATATGCCAAAGGTGGCCAAATTTCATATCAACGAGAGCCGCATGTTGAAATTGCGGGAGGTTTGAAAGCCGAAACTAGATTTTCCAAACGCCATAAGTCCATAAGTGAAACTCGTTTCAAATAGAAAGAAATATTTGATTCTAAACAGTCATTCAGTGACACTTTGCCATCAGCAAGTGATGATGCGTTGAAGACAACGCGAAGTTTCATGGTGTCTTTGTTTGCTCTAATTATTCCTTGATGCACTGAAAAGTATTCTTTATCAATTTTCAAATACTCCGATTCTTCCCGATCCTTCTTGAAGATGTTGATGTATCTCTAATCACAGCTCATGAAATTTCGGTTTCTTCATAAGTTTGCGCCACAGCGACTTGAATCGTTTTCTGCTACCTCAAAACTATCCCGAAATTCCCTTTCCGCTCTCCGCGGCAAACAAACCTTACATTGTTCTCAAATTTTAGGCTTCGCAAAATTTTCTAAAGGTAAGATCGTCTTCAAAGTTATGACTGTCATCAGATTTATTAACAATTCCCAAAGCTTCCAACTTCATAAATTTCGCATCCGATTGGACTTGGAATTAACTTCTAAATTATTTTTAACTTGAATTAAATTCTGCATGATATTAAATGTTTCTGATGCATTACATGCGTTTTCGTGTTCCGCTCACAGATCACCCCAATTTAGTTTCTTCTGCTACTAATGATTAAAAAATTCGGGAGACCATTCTTTGTAAAGCAGTGGTCGTAAAACATCAAAGGTTTCGTGAGTCAAAGTAAAAATCGAAACGAAAATTTTAAAGCATTGACACTTGTTGACTAGTGTTTATTAACTAAAAATTATAAAAATACATTCATTTATAGATTGGTTTTAAAACTTGGTCATCGTCTGTCAAAGAAAATGGCCTGCAATGCTGTACTAAACTAAAAGTATTTTAATGGAAAATGAATTTAAACTACAGTCTTAAACATGATGCAATGAAGCAGCATTTCAGTTGAAGAAAAGTATAAAAGAATATTTCCCGGAAGACAGAACTTAAATATGTCTGGACAAAAAATCCGTTTGACTGTTACGATAAATAAGGCTTGCCAGTGAAGGCATTGAAACAACTTATTGACATATCAACAGATGCGACGTTAAAATCTAAATTTAAGTAAGAGCAAATCCTAAATTCTTGGTTGCAGGTTCATACAAAATACCTAGAAGTTTGTCCCACAACTGTTAGCATTGTAATGTCATTCCAAACAACATATTTAAGTAAAAAAAATCTTTCTCAACGTATGTGGAAGCAAAATATGCAAACGTATTAAATGTACGTTATGAAACGGTATTACCCATTACATTCATAGAGCTAGGTTTCGACAGTTGGTGTAAAAAAACGCAAGCACATCCATGTCACTTAATATAATACAAGGGCAGGTCTCACCTGGAGCACGAGTTGTTGCTAAAATTACATTAATTTTCTGTTAAAAGTTTTTAACAGAAAATACAATTCTTTTCTTTTATTGTTTTTACACAAAGTACCCATAACATATATTGATCTGCTTTAAATATTATTTTAAAATGTCGACAAAATTCGAAGACCTCTGCTGTAAACCATACACAAGTATCTAATCCATTCGTAAAGCATCCCATAAAATTGTGTAACAGAAACAGCATAACTTTTTTTTAATGGTTTTTTAATAACATTATCAAATTTCTTAGCTAACAAGAAGTGGAATAAAATAATTCCTTTTGTACATTGGTCAGTTTAAGTTGTAGAGACATTAGGTTATTTGGAAGCAGGAGACATGAAAAATGAGCCACGCCTTCGCCGGGAATCGAACCACAGAGCTCTCGGTTAGGCGTCGAGCGTGCTGACGACTACACACCACAAAGGCATGCGAAGAAGACGGGAGAAATGCCTTATAAAGTATATTAATAATTTTTTGAGAATAAACAAATTACTTTCTTTTGGACGTCGAGTAGTTTTAGTTTACTATATTTCATACTTATATTTTATTTGCATACTAGCCGCAACACTCGCCTTCGAGAGCCGTACGCTACTGGCCGCGCTATCGCCGCCCCTGGTGTATGCTTATTGAAAACCAAGTTCTTATTACTTCTGATATGGGGTGATTGTCTGAATAGCAACAGAACGCTGGCCCATTGTTAAGTATCCCATGAGTTCATTACCCATCCAAAAATGGCTGCCGTTCATAGTGTTTGAGAAAAAGAATTGGTAACATCAAGTGCATTATCTGTTTTCAAAACAGAAATTTTTCAAACGTCAAATTTGAAACATATTTGGTAATATTGTACCACCTACGTGATTTGGAGATATTTCAGGAGATGCAATAATTCATTTGACGTTTACTTTATATCTTAACTTGATTTGAAAGTTTTAAATCGAGACAAAACTGTGTATTGTGCTGTACGTATCAGTGAATGTGATCTGCGAATTGCTGAATAGAAAGTCTTCTTTCTGTCTCAACTAAATATCTGGTAGAAATGTGAGTAGAATATTAACCAGCAGGATTAGTGGGATTTTGTTTTGTTTTGTTCTAATGAATGGGTATAGTCATGTATAGGCATTGGCCACTACTAAGGCCGGAAACGATGGTCTCTTTATTATGAAGGTACTTAATAAGTGTGCTCCTACGAAGAGACGGACAAATTACATCCACGCTTTCTCGTGGATTCGAACCCGGGTCAGAGTCACTAATCACTTTCGCGTCTGGGCGGCGTAGGATGATATTAGAATGTAGAAATTTTCAGATAGTTTCTAAATTAACCCATTATCGGGTATATTACTCACGCTGAAAAGTAACATACAATTTGTAAAACTATTAACTTTCAGGAGAATAGTGGCTAAAAAATCGACACGATAAAATTGATATATTTGCTTAGGTATTTGTTATTATCAGAATTATTTATGTCCCATCTGTGTTCGCTGAATTTCTGAAATGAGCTGCATTGACTGAGTGTGTATGATATAAATTTAACCAGTTTCATATTGCATCATACTCTCACAGTAGCGGTTTGATTTGTCTGTTTTATGATACCATCACTTAAAAAATTGATGACCATGTGGTCTGTCATTTAATTTTTTTTTATCCCTTATGGACAGCAGCGACTAGTTAAATTTCTAAAAGGATAAAAATAATAACACAATATCTTAATTTGTCATTTATCATTTTTATCTTACCGTGACTGAACGGTTAAAGCATTAGTAGAGTTTTATTGTGTGGGAAATTCGAGTTTTATTGTGTGGGAAAATTAAGCTCGTATTTAGAGACCTTTCAAGGATAAGCGACCATTCATTCCAACACATCTTTGTTCTCCCGATTCTTAGCGTTGTGTAGAAAGATTCTTTCTGAAATATCCTTATCTTCCGCAGACTGTCATCAGGGATGATTACTAATCACAGAATTCAGACCATTTAAACAGTAGTAGTTACTTTCAGGCAGAACACCTTGCTTATCGCCGATGATGAAACTGTATATGTTCCCTGTAGCAAAGTGTCTTCTCAGCTGTTGTTTCGCGGCCCTGCCATTAAGCTCTCTGAGGAAATTTTCGAATTTTTAATATGGACTTCAAAGTTTTGCCTTTGCGATTAACATTTTTCGCTCTAAAAGTAATTGAGTCTATGTGGAGAAAAACGGTTAGTGCATCTTTAAGATGATTTGTCTGTCAGCTTATAAGACCAGATCTTGGGAAAATCTGTGGAACACACCCGGCATAGATTTCACACGTTAAGAGGTGTTCTTTTCTTCGTCCAACGGCCGGACACCTGGTTTTTTCAAAAGGACGGAACGCACTGGTCATTGAATCGTCTCATCACCTAGAATGTTGCCCACTGTGCACCGCAGGAGATAGAGCGATGTTGTATCCTTGAGAAAAAAGGGTGACATACATATTTGATCAACGTGGAACCCTTGGTTTAAGAAAGCAATCATCTAGTTCCTTTAGTGAGGAACTACACCGTGCAAAGCGTCTAGGGTGTCTTCATAATTCCCATTGTTCATTATTATGATCACAATTTGAAGTCCATATCTCCATGTCGCGAAATCATGGGTGTTCAGGTAAGCGCTGTTACGTTGCGGAAAACGTATATTATTCCCCATCCATGATAATGTAGAAATTTTTTTTCTTTATATATTGCATATAATTACGTATAAAATTTTCTTTTGGAACCAAACTCAGTTAAATTTTTTCCCCGTTGTATACAGTTGGGAGAAGAAAAAAGAAAACCGTTAAAATCTAGAAGTAGTGCTTATTAGTATTATTCTTATTTCGTTTGTAGCAAAATAAAATTCATAAATACCTGTGCATGTAATCAAAATTATAAATTTGTATTTATTTAAAGGAAAGTTGGTTATCAAAATAAGAAATATGTCTTTATTTTTTTATAAGCCGAGATATCTTAACTGATATATGCGATAATAAACTTTCAAATTAGAATTTATTAACTTCTTAAAGAAAGCATGTGAAATCGTGTAATAATAGTATTAAGGCTGACCACCGAAGTCGCCAAACACTGGTGGTTCGGTCCGGGATTCGAGTCCTGCGAACGGAAGCTGGCTGTATGGACGTTTTCGTGGTTTTCCCCATGTATAACGTGTATACGAACCCGTTTCCCTTAGAAATTCCTCCACAATAACATCCCTTCCTTTAAGCAGATAGCCCTCGCGTGCTTGTTGCCGTAATTAAACAAACCAACCAAACCTAGCTGCGTTACATTTAGCAGGTTAAGATTTCATGTCCTAGCAAGAGGGAATTGGGTTACAAAAATGACGATGATATAATTTCTTTGCTTTAGCAAAGAGGAGAGCTTAAAGTTCCTCTGTCTTACACAGTCATTTTACCTCTGTTTAATCGAACAAACTAATAAAAGGTTTAACAATAAATATTGAAAATCGAAATATGGAAAATCATTTCTATTTTCAGTTGGCTTTTCTGAATATCATAGCCAAAGCTGGAAAACACGAAAAAGCATTAGCGATGATCTCATAGTATAGAAAAATAGTATAATGCTAAAGAAAACCCGAGAAAAATTTTGCGTTGGCCATTGCAAGACGAAACCATGAATTAACTTTCAATTGATTTGACACCAAGCACTTTACGTTTTACCTTCCTTGAGTCATGTGTATATTGTCATTTTCATTCTTTTCAGTGAAAATTCTGCGTATATTGTATTTCTTAAGGAAACTGTTAGCCATTCTCAATGAATAATTCGTTACATATCTGAAAATTCTCTGCAAAAAAGTATAATTATATTTAGAACATGGAACTCAACAATACCGTTACGGACACGTTTTTTTCGATTAAAATGTTAATGTAACGTGCAATGAGTTTAAAAAACCGTTCCTTGTATATCTTGAATTTCTCGTAATGGTTTGGCTCATTAGTTCATTTCTGCGTGTCTGAGAATGTTACTTTTATTTTCGCGTTTTAGTTATTCAGCGATAATGCATAAATCTGAATTTCATTCCTTCCCAGCCCCGTTTATTAAGCTTTAATTTCTTTCTGTGCTATTTAAGTAATTGTTGTAAAAGGACATTCATCAAAATACACAATGAAAACGGCACATAAAAATGCTGCATATTTTGAGAACTGATAACAGATGGGAGAAATCCGTACGTTTGGCGTTTATGTGCTTGCGAAATTCTGAATATTTCGCCAACAAGGTGATAAAAGTCGCCAAAGGCAACAGCAAATGACCACGCGTAGACGTCCTTGCCGTTGGAAAAGCGCGCCCGAAAGTCGACAGCTGTTCCAATTTTTGGTTGTACGCCCTCCGCAGGAATTTATAGCGCGATCGATGATGCATTAGTTGCTCCTGGTGCTGATAAGAAGGGGAAAGAGAAAGTGTGTTTTGCTCGCGGAATATTTTTCAGTAACAAACTTAAAATACGCGCGCTAGAGTTAAGCATAGTAACGTGGCTTAGATTATTATTTCTTTTAATACTTCTTTACAGACTGATTCCGTTCAATGTTTAATTATCTTTAATAGGTGTTTTCTGCACATAAAGTAAAAATAACTGTAATAAACGTTAATTTGCATTAATTTTAACCCCCTTTTTTAAAGCGCATTTTTAATTGTATTATATGTTTTTTTTAATAGCAAACAAATGTTCATTTAGCATTTTTTAGAATCATTCAAGTTTTTTAAGGGGGGTGAATGCCAGTAAAATATAAATTATAATTTTTAAAAAAGTGTGCATTCACTGTATGAGTTTTTAAAGTACGCTCTCTGGATATTTAGAAAATCAATTTCCAGCAGATTCTGTAGTATCGCATTAAGACAAAGAAATAAAATCGATTATATGGGTGATATAGTTACTAAAACTTAACAATTAGTTTAATAATAACTAAGATATAACAGCAGAATAAAAATAAAGAAATACAAATTTCTTAGACATTAATAAAGATTCCAGGTGCTGCATCTGATTTAAATTTTAGTTCCTCTTGAATTTATTTGACACACAACTGAACAAAATTTCTTTCAGATCGATTAAATCTTTCTTATCTCTTGCGAGAGAAGCAAGTATATTTTCATAAGAACAACAGGGGTTTATGAAGGTGTGCTGACTTTATTGCTTGAGATGATAATTTAACTCTAACAGCACAGGTTTCTTTACCATAACTGTTAAAAAATTTTATTCTCGACTAATTCGAGACCATCATCTTGAACTATGCATATAGTTATTCTTTTTGACGATCTGACGTTAACACACTAAAAATGCTGACACTGCTCAATTGCGATTAGTGAACTAATCATTAACATGGTATAGGAACATATGTAGTGCATGTGCGTATTTAAAATGTAATTTATCGTATTTAAGTATGACGTATAAATGATATAAACATTTACAAATTGACTCCTATAATTATCCACTGAATGTTTTATGGATACATTTTGTCTGATATTTAATTATCTTAATGCACTCTGCTGTTCTGGTTGCGTAATTATTCTGTATTGTTCATTTATAGAATGAAAAATCAGGGGAAAAAATCTAAATGATTTTCCATTCTTAACAAATGGAAATGAAAAAGCATATGAAAAGTAAAGAATTTTTAATACATACTACCAAGTTTCAACCAGTAAATATTTTGTTAGAGTAATTTTATACTATAGAATCATCACTGTAATTTTCTCAGTAAATGATCAGCATATACTAATTTAGTTTATATACATTCCCGATATGTTAATTACTTATTCAGCGGGAGTTGAGATCCAGGGTACTGAATCTTTTACTATCTGTTTTTTAGGTGGAAAGTATTCCAAATGGATAAGAATGTCTGTTTTCTTAGAAGAATTATCTCGAATTATACGAAACTATTTTAAAGGCATCTAATAATTATTCTTATAACTATAAATTTATAATGTTATATTTGATACACTTATGGATAAATTCTATGTCAAAATTGCATATACTTCTGCTTGTTTAAAGAATGTTATCTCTTAAGTTTGATTAAGTAATTAAATGTATCCGGATCGGGAATGGAAAATTTATTCGAAATCCTCATATTTTGAAGCTTTGCTATGAAACTGGGAATGAGAGATATATATTAATCCGCCATTTTATGTATAAATGGTTGTTTTCTTTTTCTATAGTTGTTCTTTTCTGTATACATAAGTTGTTATTATTATTATTTTTGAATATTTTATTACACTTTTTCCTTATTTATTTTTATTTTAGAATCCCACAGCACCCAGCCCATTAGGTCAAATACCGCCAAATGATGGCATGCCAGGAGGTCCAATGGCTCCTGCGGGCTTCTTTCCTGTAAGTTAATTTTTATTCCTCAAAAATATAATTTTCCTTAAAAAAAAAGTTGATTATAAACGCGAATTAATATATATATATTTTTTCCTTGTTAACTCTAATTCCATCTATTTATATGTTCCACAAATATAAATATTAAAATCTTAGTTATGTAAATCAAACGTTGCTGAAATTTACGGAATTAACTGATGCGATGTAAATGGTTAAAAAATAAGTTTTTCGTTTTAAGAGATGTATCGTCGATGCTGCCATCTATAGGAACTAAGTGCAACTATTTCTGATGCTACAATCTTCCGGCAGATATCCTAATTTCTTCTAGTGCTGCCATCTGGCGGGTGTAAAAATTCACCATCGTCTCGTGCTGACATCTATCGGCTGTATTTTAAATTAATGTCGTATTTTATGTAATATAAAGTCACGATTACCATTGTTCATTATTGTATAAAATAACAATTCCAGATTCAAGAACGAAGATAATGTTATTAATTTTTTAGAATGTTATAAAGAACATAGCATGCCTGTGCAGCATATTTCATCTAGACCTTGTAGTTATCTTTCAGGATAAGGCATTGTAGACACAGAAAGTTGTATTATTTCAGTAATAATAAAATGTACAATAGAAAAAAAAAAGCTTTTTAGTTAAATATCTTTAAATGTTTTCTTTAATTAAAAATGTGAAGGAATTTTTATTATATTTTAGTGCAATAATATTTAGATTTTTAGTTATTCTCATGTTTTCTTTATTTTGTTATGAAGGTAACATGGCATTTGTTTTCAGTGTAACTCATGCTGTAATATAATTTTAGTCACAGAAAATGTGTGACTGGATATTTATAAATGGTGTGCAAGATTCAATGTCTATTTTTTTCTCTGTCATAACTCTCTGTCAGTTCCAGATTTGGTTATTTTAGTATAATAAAAGTGGAAAGATATTTCTACATATTATTTTTTTGATCAATTGGATCCCATTCCTGATATAAGAATTATTACCGCTCGCCCCATCCAATATATATGTTATATATATATACACATCTGATTTGCATAAAATTTTAAGAATTTAAGTAGATTATTTTAAATTTATAGATTTATTTTTATTTAAATGGATTTTGAAATTTCATTAACTTAGCTCTCATTTTTTTTAATTATTCATTTGAATTATAATTAAAATTATCATTAAATAAATAAAAGTGTACTAAATCATAAGTATTAAAGTTAACAATTTTAAATTATTATTATGAGTGGAAAGTAAAAGTCTGAAGTTCTGCACATGTGTGACAGCCGTGTAATTTTTCTTTTTTGAAATACTATGCTATCATTCAGTAATTAAATGTGTATTATGCATCATTAATAACATCAATAATCAAAATAAGCATTATACATTTTCTTTACTACACCCAGAACAGTTGCATTTTACCCCTTCAAATCACAGGGTATTAAATTTTAAGAATTTATATTAAGGAAGACAGAAGGAATACTAATTTAATTAACGGTTTGAAATTTTAATTTTTAAGAATACATGACATAATAGTCAAAAAGTATTTAGTCAAAGATTTATATGTGAATTTTAAAAACTTTCACAGGAAGTAGAAAATGTACTTTTGTGAACTTATTAATTAAAAAGTAATTCAATTTTAAAAAGATAGACAGAGGGGGGGATGAAAAAAAGATTTATCAATTAAATGTTAAATATTTATACACTGTATACATTGTATCAAATAAATATTGATTTCAGAGCATTATTCTGGGGCTCCAATAGTTGCCAAGTTTAAATGTTACCACTATTTCATTAGTAGTCACCAGTCATAAATATTGTTACAAAATGGAACAACATTTATTAAAAGACTTTTATAAACAATTATTTTGTTACATCAATGTTAATACATTAAAACCCATATTAATTATTCAAAGTAAAAGAAGGTAATAAGAAATTAAAGGCCAGTTTAAACAACAGGCAAGAATTGTAAATGTCTTCTAAGCATTTCCATTTTAGGATTCAAATGTTATCACATAAACTTAAACATGTGTGATTTTAAATGATGGCAAGTAGATGTTTATTGTGCCATTTAGCACTTCCCACTTTTTCTGGAGCCCCATAAACATACTTATTTCAGTATGGCTGTGTAGAGTAATTCAAATATGCAAATGAAGTTAAATCTATAATGTTATTTTTAAATAGTTGCTTGCAATTAGCATTTATTAAAAGTCAAGTATTCATAATCTATATAATAAATCCTTACTGCGTAAATAAAAATGTGATAGATAATTTATGGAATAGCTAATTAAATTCTGTGAGTAAGATTATTTAAATTTTTGCTTCACCAAATTAACATGCACGTAAAATTACTAATATGCACATAAAAATGAAATTTATCTACGAGTTTACGATAGATAAATTTCATTGGAGTTAGATAAAGTAAATAGATATAAATATTCATAAATAGAGTGTTGGACTGAGTTAATGATCATACATTAATTAATAGATCAGACTATGATAATGATGAAAATTGTTTCAAAATTCATTACGTTTTAGATAGCACATAAAGTGCAAAATTTCTTTGAATATGAAAAATGATCAAATATGGATTTAGAAAAGAATAGTTGGCTTAAGTTTGGTTTTACTGATCTTGGCTTTTAAGGGTAAGAGTTTTTATATATAATAGATATTTTGTAAATAACCAGTATATTAAATCAAGGGGAACTGACAGAGAAAACTCTTTTTAAATTTATTCTCGAATCTCTTTCATCTAGATTTCAGTTGTGCATGTTGTTTCCATGTAGCAAATGTTGCTCTTTGTGGCTGACTCTGCAGTGCTAAATATTTTCTCTGCCTTTTGTATTCTGTAGAGTCATGAGATGGGGTGGCATATTCTCATTTTCTCAAGTACATTATTATGCCTGCTTTTTTATTCATTATATTTCAGCTACATGGGATATGTTCACTTTTCTGTGAAAAGCACATTTCAAAAGTCTAAAATGTAAAAGTTATTTATTTGAAATAGTTTTTTTTATATATTAAGCAAAATATGTACTGCTTATGTTGATTTATATGATTTTTTTAGTTGGACCTTTGTAGTTGAAATATAAAAAGAAATTATAATTAAATAAAAATAACCCCTTCTAAATAAATTTTAATACCTCAAATTTCTAAATTAGTCAATATAAAGGATTACTACAAACAATAGCTTTTTGAAAAAATATTTGAAAATGGTCTTCATATTCCTAGACAAAAAGTTTCTTATACTTTATATAAATATATTTTGTTAATCATGTAAAAATAATGTTTTCTACTACTTATCTTTCTGTAGTTTCTTCCTAACAATAAAAAACTAATACATTTTTTATCTGTGACAAAACTTTGTGTTTACATGAGTCGTGTTTCCTGTTCTATGAATTTCTACAGTTTTCTCTGTTTTTGTAAAATTTGCTAGGTTCTGGAAGCGTCATTTTTGCAAAATTTGCTATATTTTGGAAATGCCATTTTTGCAATTAGCAAATCCTTTCTTTCAATGAGTAATTGAAATCATATCTTATTTAAATTTTAAAATATTTTGTAAGAGTATGAGGTTCCAACTAAAAAATTATTAATTTCATATATTAAAAATTTTAACTAACTAATAAAAATTACTTTAAAAATGAATTAAAAAATGTAAAATTTGAGATATTTTTTAGTTTAGTTTTAATTTACTTCTGGTGTAATCACTTAAATTCTAAGTTACTTAAATCTTGAATGATGAGGAATGCCACCCTATCACTATGTAGTGTAGTTTGTAATGCTGCATAGTGAATGTGTAGCTGCTGCCAGCCCTTGAACAAAAACCCTGCTTTCTCCCTTCCGCAGAATTCTCACATGAGGCCCTCGCCACCACAGCAGCCAGTGTCGCAGCCGTCCCCTCACCCGCAGCCCCCACCCCCTCACAGTCAGATGATCCAGAATCAGGTGAGAAAAAAACAAAACATGAAAACAATGAATTACTGAAAGTTTAAAAAAAAAGTGCACAAACCTCAGAATGCATTTTTTCCTGCCTGAACTTTGTGTCATAATTTATTTTATTACTTTTTTTTTTAATTAAAAAAATATCCTCGCTTGAGCAAAACCTTTTACTAGAAGAAAACTTTGTTTGCTTACATTGTTTATTTCTGTTACAAACAGGTGAATTTTTTTAAGGGAATGAACACTTTTCAATTTTAAATTTGAAAGTGGACTTAAAAACTACATTAATAGCAACTAATTTAAATTAAATGGTAAAGTTCAAGTAGTCTTTAAAGGTAATTGAACTAAATAGACTGTAAAAACAAATCTTTATTTAGACTGTAAAAACACATCTTTTCAATATTGAGACATAATAAATTCAAAATTAAAAAAACAAAATTCTTTATCAGATAAATAAACTTATGAAACAAGAGATCAGTATTTTTTATTATGTAATGCAATGAGTTAAAAACAGTTCATATTAATGATCAGTTTAAAAAGCTTTATTAATAATTGCTTTGCAATACTGTATACCATGTGCTAGATTTAAATCTAGGATTGTATAGCATAAAAATATTGTCCACTCATAAATATATATTGATTTGTAATGATAATCTAAAATACTCATTTTTTTTTAACAAGAATGTATGTTTATTCTCTAGAAATAAATCAAATTATATTGTGTTGCATTTAGTTCTTCACTTTTTTCTGTATGCTTAGTCTAGTAGTTATTTCTTCCTAACATTTTCCTTCTCCTGTTTCTTTTCCTCTCAGTTTGTGTGTATGTGTGAGTTTAACATGCATGTGAGCATGTTTTTGTTTGTGACTGATCAATAAAAGAAGAAAAAAAATTGCTCATTACTAACAAATATGTCAATGTACAGGGTGCAAAATTGTTTAAATTAATAAATTTTAGTTCTATTTTTCAGAATGCTGTTCTTATTTATATCATATAGAAATCATCATGGTAGGAATTATACATTTTTAATGTTTTCTTAACTGTTTGCTCCTTTATAATATAAAGAAAAATTATAATTTGGGAAAAATGTTCTGTAAGTAAGCTAGCTGTATAATTAGATGAATGAATTATTTGATAAATTACAATTGGTCTTTATAACAATTAATGCACTTTTTGTTACTGAAAGAAAGCCATTTCATTTTTTAAGAGGAGGGGAATTCAACTGAATTTTCAAAATAAAAATAAATAAATAAAAATACTATAAGTATAATATTGATAACTATTTTTTTTTTAAAATATTTTAATTTGTACAAAAACCTGCAAAAAAAGTAATTCTGAAATTACTAAAGTGGTAGAATTCTTGTAAAATAAATTGATTATGCAGTTTTAAAACTTTATGTCTTCTGAAGAAATAGCTTACAGTTAATGTTAAATCACAGAAGACTAATTTATGATAGTACATAATAAAAAATATCCTCCCTTTTTTTCTGCACTATAACTTTTTTTATCATTCTTGTATGTGAATGGAAAAAAGTTGAAGCTAAAATTGAAGTTTCAAATTTTCGGTACATTTGTAAAGAGTAAATTTTTAAATAATTTTTATTTCTATATCCCATAACATTTATATTTTTATACCACAGTATTCAATATTATCTTTTTAGAATCTTGAATAGTAGGTTGACGATTGAGTAAATTTCTTTAAGCATGGATAGATTATACCAGTGTTTAAAAAAAAAAAAAAATCAGTATCTTGCTCCGGAATGAACCGGAAAGGAAAAAAAAAAATGTAAGAAATATTAATGTAAATAGCATGTGCACTATTCTTAAATAGTTAATTTTAATATTTTCATAGTTAAATTTGAGTATACAATATATATATATATATGCAGATTTGCCTGTCTTTTTAATTAAATTTCCTTTTGTTTTGCTGTACGTGAATTCTTCTGTTATAACTTTTAAAACAAAATGTTAGTCAAAAATAAAAGATGTACGAAAATATATTTTAAAGCATGCCATGCGTTCTACCAAGTAAGCACCCTGTACTTTTGACTAATGCTATTAACTAAATAACGCATGTTAATTATGGTGATGGTACTTTTATTTCTTAAAATAACAAAGATTTTTAATACATTGTATAGTTTCATTTTTAAATCAGTAAAATTTAAAATATTTTATATTGGATATTTTGATGTGTTATCTTTAACAATTCTAATCAATTTTGATTTACTTCAGTAAAATGAAAGACAAACTGTGATAGCAAATGCTTTTCAGGTATTAAGATTTTAAAGATAATTGCATTTATTATGAAGTGCAACTTCTAAAAATGTTTGTATTATCTGAAAAATACAGTATTATAATTAAGTAATTTGATGGCATGTATATTGGTTTCATAATAAATATAACACATGTATTTTATTAGTAATGATGATATGAAGTTTTGAAAATGTTTTTATTGTATTTTGTATGTGCAAAAAAGAGCACTGTTAACAAAATATCACATGCCACATTTATATCCAACAGAAAATCTAAGAGAAAAACAATATCATTTTAAAAAGGAATGGGGGGGAATTGTTGTTCAGAAGTAAAAAATATTACAATTATTAATTTAAATGCAATTAAAATTCACTTAAATAATAAATCTTGAAATATTTTTATAAGATTAGAAATCACTGCATAAGAACTCTGGCTTTAAATTAATTAGTCTAACATAAAACAACAAATTTTACGACCAAAGTAAAATAATTTATAAACTAAGCTTCTGAAATGAATGGTGAAATGCAGTTATAAATGTGAATGTTCAGCAGCTCTTCCAAGGTATGAAATTATTTTTTCCTATTTTTCTCATTTATTTAGGGTGCATTTCAAATTTTATATGTAATTATTATGTATAGAATTTCAAATAAAACTGTTAACTTTCATTAAATCACTGTTTCTATTTATATTGTGCTTTGGTCTTCAATTTTTCGAATGAAAAGATAATTTACGCATTTATATGCACAATGCGTGCATGTCTTTTATTGAAATTTGTATTAATAAATTTGAATTAAATAAAAAATTTAACTTTTTTAATACATAATAGGAATTATTAATTTTTTTAAGTATTGGTGATAAAGATTTTAGTTTGGCATATAATACTTAGCAGCTAGTGTACTGAACAAATGATGTATAACATATGTGATTATCTGTTTACGGGGGACAATTTTTACCAAATCTGGGAAGTGTGGAATTTTCCACATCAAATCGTAGTTTTGGGGGAAAAAATATTTTTTTCAGTTCAGCAGTTTTCCTTTTAAGTTCAAAATATCGAACAGTGCAGTCACTCTTGCTATTTTATCCATACTTATGTGATTTAGGCATTTAATTCTTGAAATTAATTAAGAGGGAGCATTTTCCTGTTACATTTTTACAATTTTGTTGCGGTTGGAAACCACCACAAAAACTCGCTGACATATCTGAAAATCTAAAAATTCTGTTTAGTTCTAGGTTTTGTACTGTATTTTCACATAAAATTTTATTATTAGTTCAAAGGGGTTTGTCCCTGAAGCACTATTGTTTTCGTTTTGAGATTTTGCATCGGAAACATTAAATCTTGGTTCACATTTCAAACTGTTGCCACCAAATATTGCAGCCCTGTATTATATTTAAAGAAATTAAATAATGAAGAACCTGCATAAATGTATGTATGTTTCTCGCATTGTGATAAAACGACGTAACCTAGAGCCATCGAATTTTGAATGACGTAATCCTGCTGCGAATTGCGAATTATGGGCATCTGGAAGCCAAATTTGAAATTTGGAATCTGTTTTTTTACCAATTTCATGGCAACGTTGTACAGAAAATACATTTTTATCTTAAGCGCGTGAGACTGTGTATAAGAAATTCTAAAGATATGCTCAGTTTAAAATTATTTTGCGATAATGTTCTTTAACTGAATTTTATGGTTTAAATGCGAAGAACATGATATTTAATAAATAAAGGTAATACACAAAATGTTAAAAAACTCTCCTTTGGACGTAATTTAAAATCTGAAACCTTTTAGATTTTTTTTTATGCCTATTTTTTATTTATTCACAAATTTATAAATTATTTCGCCTCGGGCAGGGCGTGATTTTTACCTTGAAATGGCTGTCACTTGCCTAACTTTTTACGATGCTAAGTGCTGCCATCTGTTGCCTAATTTCTGCATCTTCAAATAAACATAGTTCTTTGCGGCTTCGCTAGATGTCGCAGCAAGACCGTCCGATGGTGTTCTCCATTTTGAAAACTTTTCTCTCCCCCCTCTTCCAAAATGTTTCTATGGATACACGAATAAATTTAGTTAGCGTATGTTTATGATTTTTTTTTTAGTCATACATACAATCAGTAAATTTACATAATGTAGGTTTGAACATATACACTGAAAAAAGTATTTGGAAATCAAATGAGAATAGAGGGTAATTATAGTTACAGAACTTTTTGAGCACACTTTTGGAATGGTCTTTTATACCATTTATACTCCAGTTTTTTATTACTTCTATCTTTTTGTTATAACATTTGAATTTTTAATTTAACCGTTGTGAGTACAAAGCTTGTAGATTTAAATTTTTATTTTGCTGGCATTAGCTATTTTCCATTTACAGAACGTATTTGACATAAAGTGTCCATTTGCTGTCAAATCCATTTCAAAATAGTATGCTAATAGGAAGTAAAAACTTGAAGGATTGGTTATTTATTTTGTTAAGTTTTTGGTTTGATTCAGCAGTGACCTCAAAATAAAGGATTCAAAACTCTTTTTTATTTTTAATCTGTCATAGGTTTTTCTGATTGCAGGTTTATAATGGGTTAAGAAACCTATAATTTCAGTGACAGCTCCTAAAGAGGGCTTAAAGAAAATTAAAAAATTCACAGTAGTAATACTTTGGCTGTATCTTTTATTCTTTCATCACTATACAGTTTATATAATTGTATGTGGTTATTTAAAAAGAACATACATATAAATTACCAGGAAAATACAATTTTCTAACTTAATCAAAATATTTTTTTTATTCCTTTATTAGAAGATTATTTATTAGAAGCTATTTTGTCATTCTTAAGTTTTTTAGATATTCTTAAGTGACTTTGTGTTGGATATAGCTCTAATAATTTAATTTATTTAATAATGCATCTTTTATTGATATACATTTTAAAAGCTTACGAAAGGGCACTAAAATTTAATCAACATCATAAATCATAACTCATTTTTTTTTTTTTTTTTTTGGAAGGAAGAGGGTAAATTAAAAGAATTTTCTGCAAACATTTTCTATTGAAATGTAAACTTTCAGTCTGAAATTAGTTTCTTCAACTTGATGGATAATTGATAATGGAGGATGAAATTTTAAAAAGTTTTCCTGCAGCATGAGCAAATCACTCTTGCATCAGTTTAGTCTTTGCCTTTCTTCTACGAATTGTATATGGCTTTTGCATATTAAACACGCTATAAGGTATTTCTCCCGCCTTCTTAACATGCCTTCGTGGTGTAATGGCCAGCACACTCGGGCGCGTATTGGAGAGGTCCGAGGTTCGAGTCTTGGCGAGGGCACGGTTCATTTTTCCTGATTCCTGCTTCAGAAAATCAGTTAATGACTAATAACTCGAATGCTAAGGATTTTATTTCTTTCTTAATAAGCTCAAGTAATGCATTTCTGGAGATTAAAAATAATTTTAGGCAGTGTCTGATCATTGTAAAAAACTTAAAAATAATTAAAAACGCAAGATAATTAAATATAACCATTTATTACTTGATATGTCAGTTTCATAAAAAAATATTGAAAATTCCATATTTTAGTTCCCATCTACTAGTATTACAATAAATATATATACTTGGATCAGCACAAACACATACACTACAATCTGCACAGTTTGAAGATTATATTTTCAGAGTTAAATAACCAATCACAGAAGGCAGGTGGCAGCACAGTGCAGTTGAGCGTATATAAAGGGTGTGTGAGGGCTTCGGAAAACATTTCAATCGTTGGCATAATGCAGAAACGAAGCGATTTATCCGACTTCCAAAAGGGCATGATCATTGGCTTTCGGGCCAAGGGTGGAAGCATTTCCGAAACGGCTGAGTTTGTGAACTGTTCGCGTGCCGCCGTGGTAAAAGTGTACCGTGCATGGCAAAATGGGACTGTCCAAAATCAGCGACGTGGCAAATGTGGTGCACCACGGGCCATAGATGACAGAGGCGAACGACGGTTGCGGAGATGCGTTCGGGCAGATAGACGGGCTACCGTTGAGCAACTGACCACCAAAATGAACCAAGGGGCTACCAAAAGTGTCTCCCAAAGTACTATTCAGCGAACATTGCTGCGTCTGGGCCTCCGAAGCAGACGCCTGGTTCGTGCACCTATGCTGACTGCTGTTCATCGACGGCGAAGGCTAGAATTTGCACGCCAGTACAGCAGCTGGACGTCCACTGAGTGGCGACAGGTTGCGTTTTCGGATGAATCGCGTTTTATGCTCCATCGGACAGATGGACGTTGGCGTATAAGGCGTGAAACCTCTGAAAGGAACCACCCTGCAACCATTGCCGGAACGGTCCAAGCTGGAGGCGGGAGCATTATGGTCTGGGGAATGTTTTCCTGGCATTCTCTAGGTTCACTGATCATTGTGGAAGGCACAATGGATCAATACAAGTACGCATCTGTCCTTGCGGACCATGTTCACCCCTACATGCGCATTGTTTTTCCTCAGGATGATGCCATCTTCCAGCAGGACAATGCGAGGTGCCATACAGCTGCCAGTGTACGTGCGTGGTTCGAAGAGCACCAGGATGAGTTTACCGTCCTCCCCTGGCCAGCAAACTCACCTGACTTAAACCCAATCGAGCATCTGTGGGACCATCTCGATCGAGTTGTTCGCGCCATGGATCCTCCGCGTAATCTAGCGCAGCTGGCCACGGCATTAGAGTCGGCATGGCTCAACATCCCAGAGAACACCTTCAGGGACCTATGTGACTCTCTTCCTGCACGTCTCGCAGCAGTCCGCTCTGCGAAAGGTGGTTATTCTGGCTTTTGACAGATGGTCACATTAATGTGACTGGACTGTGTAGGACTGCTATAACATGTAGATGAGCAGCTCTTATTTTAGTTGCAATCGGCCGCACCAAAAGTTATATATATGTATATATGTATCCACTCTGTTACTCGGCTTAATGATCTCAGTTTTTTTATTCTTATGTGTTGGTAAATTGCGCATTTTTTGCTTTAGAAATGATTTAATTATGTTGTTATTATCTTTCGGTTAAGGGCTTTATGCCTTTAGTAAATCTGCATGCAGTATTTGTAGAATTATCAACAATTTAGAAGTTGTTTAAGTGCGGCTAAGCCTAATTATTTTTAGCATAGCAGCCATATTAGTTTACATTTGAAAGTTAGCAGAATAGTGGATTTGTTGTCAGTCTAGAGAAACTAAGTTTCGCACCAACAAACGTAACGTCTTCTTTTATTATTGCGAATTAAATCATGCTTAAACCATTCTGGAATTTATTCGAGGAAATAAGTGTTTAAGATTTACTTCGTAATTTTTAATATAGATATTTTGAGTTTTATATATTTTTGCCTTGTCGCGAAGTGAGAACTGAATTACTTGAATGAGAAATACTGAATCGTCTGTGAAAAACTGTTTCCTTAATTTCTTTTATACATCGTTTTAGATTTATTATAGTATTTGAATAGAACATGTGTAATTAGATAAATTCTTCAGATGATATAATTTTTGTGCATTCTGACTTATAAAATGAATGAGATGCAAGGCTGTTAAGTGAACTTAGGGCCAGAGTGTCGCTATGGTAAATAAATATAGTGAATTTTAAAGGGTGCATTTATTCGCATATGCGCTATCGACAAAGTATATTTAATTCAATCCAATAAGTTTAAATGAAATGCAAGAAAAAATGCATATACTAATTTAATATTCCTTACAAGTCATGTGATGTACACATCAGATTTTTATTTATTGACTATTATAAATAGTGAACTATTCTTTTTCTCATTTGATAACTTTGCAGTACAGCGCTGTCAAATAAACGCTGAAGATACTAAGAGTTTGCCTGCTATTTATCACTTTCCTCGTTCAAAAATTTGACCTTCTGATGATTAGACTGGAATATGAACAATAAGGTTAATAAAATGACTTGTTTTAAAGATAAATGTGTGTTTTAAAGGAACAAGAAAGGAAAGCTTGGGCAATTCACGGGCCGGGTCACATCGTGCGCAGAGAAACTCGCAGTAATATATTAAACGGGTCGTCAGGGCCGCATGGTCGCATCGTTCGTTTTCGAATGGGAGTCACGAAGCACCGTGATCGGGTTTACCCTCCCTCCATTTTCTTTTCCGCTGTGAATTCGAGAACTCATTAAACATACAGAATCGTAAAAACCGGTATCGCTTGATTTCGAACACAGTTAATAAATCTGTCAGCTTTTAATAGTATAGCAGACGGTCAATTGCTGAAATGAGCTGCTGGACTAAGCAGTTTAAGTGGGACTTGGAAAGGCCGTGCGAAACGCCATCACTTCTAAAAGCCAATTCTTTCTTTAAACGTTAGCTGAATATTAAGAGCTCTTTCGTTTTTTTTTTGCAACACCAGAAACATGTAACGGTTGCACAGGAATCCATCTCAGTATTCAGAACTTCCTTGTATGCGGAAAGATAAATGATATAGACAGATATGTAACATGAAAGTGCAAACGCGTGGTATAGCTACTCGAATTGCATGAATTTAATTTTATCAGTCTCGTCCCGTTGATAGTTACATTCCTTTCCTCCAAAAAATTTGAATGTTTCGTAAAAGTCTTTATGTGGATAGGTTTAGTAAACCAACGCATTAAGACACATGATGTAATGTTTGAGAGAAATGTGTAAAGATTTCTACAGCCAATTGTTTCATTAAAACGTCCGCTAAATAGATTAAAATTTCATACGTTAAAAAAGTAGCAAGACAGCATGAAAGTTTTGCAAGACTATGGAAAACGCAGTTTATTTTCAGCACGAAGTTTGCGTTGATATCGAAAAATAAGATATTTTATTTAGAGTTTAAAGAATAAGAAGTTAGGAAGAGGCAGAAACGAACGGAAAGGTGAAGGAATCGATATAGTTCTTGGCTTACTTTATGACTTGTATCTTGCCTCTTTGGCAGCTGTCTTAAGACATACATGTTCTTCAATGCAATTTATGTGCAATCCCTCCGGCACATCTTCCCTACTCACGTAGAACTGCGTAGGTAGGAGCATGAAGTTTTCTTAACGAGGAAGAGGCGTGTTATTTTACCTCGCGTCTTGCATTTCCTTCGCGGCCATTGCACAGTACTTGTTCATTTTTGCTCAATTATCGGACTGTCAGGATGGAAGAGTTCTTGGCCTTTGCTGTTCAGGGGTTTCATGAACCTGCAATGAAAGTGAAAAAAGATAAGTTCTTTTTCTACGAATGTAGGAAAAGAAAAGTTCTTCTACATTCACCTTTCTTCGATGCTGTTATACAGGAATTCCAATCTATCAATGCTTCAGATATGCAATTAGTCGAATGATCAGCTTTTGTCAGTATCATCTTCCCTGTTTCCCAAGGAGCTATTTAGAAAAAACTGCAGGGTAATTAAAAATAAGAAAGAATTTGACTTTCAAATTTCTCAAATCGGCTTTGCCTCAGCAGCGACAGAGTGGTTCAGACCGCTGAATGCTGATAGTTCTTTCCGAGTTCGAACTTTAGCGAACGGACTGGTTTTTGTGATTTTCCCTATGCGCTATGTGAGCCAGTGTCCCCTAGAAAGTTCTCTATGAAGATATTCCCTCCCTTAGAAGGTAGCCGTGTGTTTTGCTATATTCCATTAACCATCTCAACACATGTTTACCTGAAAAGTGTTCAGATAAATTTAGTTTGTAAAGCTCTTCACATCATTCTTTGGAAATAATTTGTAAAGTGTCTAACAATCTAAAAGATGAAGTTCTAAGGAAGATTACTGAGGACAATTACTGTGCATACAAAATGGACCTTTTACTCGGACTATACATTTACTGCAAGAATTTTCACTAAACTTTTATTATTCTAAGCTAAAATATTAAATTATTTTATTTGAATGAGCGTTTTCAGTTTCGTACATTCAAAAATCTCAAATATAATCAAATTTGGATTTAATATTCATTTGAACTTTTGAAGTATTCATATTTAACGAAATGATATTGTTAGCTGAAAATCATCTTTAATGACCATTACAGTAATATGACAATAAGAAATAATGATCATTACTTCTTATTATCTTAAGTCAGTAAGAAGTGTAGCATATAGTACCACCAACGCTTGCAATGCAATATATATGCAAGACTAATATCAAGTACTGATTCGTTAGAAACTTATACGGGTTGCATACAAGGAAAGAGGAAAAATAGATGACTAGCATTCAGCAACTGTAAGTAATTAAAAGTTCTATTCAAAAAAAGGAAAAAAAAAAAAAAGAAAAGAAAAGAATTGTGTGAGAAATCATGTAACAAAATAAAGCTGAAAATATTCGTTATAAAGAAGTTTAAAAGCAACTTTGGGTATAATTTATAATTAATCTTTCAATTAGTTCCATGTAAATTATTTTCATACTTTTCTGATAATAATTTCAGTTTCTTGAAATAACTTTAGGAATCATTTAAAATATAGACCGCAGTACTTCATGCATAATCAATCATTACGTTTTCTGCTCCATTTTGTCTATTCAGGTACAGAATTTTGGATTTCTAATTCATCGACATTTCCCCAAGGCTAGCCAACCCATTGTCTGTCATCCAGGCAGCAGCCGCAAGCTCCGTCTCTTTCCCAGCTTATGTGATTGAAACCGAATCTAACCCGGAATTTTCTTTTCACTCCGATACCTCAACCTTCCCCTTTTACATCTAATTCACGATTCATTTGGGTTGCCCCACCCATACTTTTACATTCCTCTCACACCCATTTTTATAATTGATCAACGTGACGCTATGTAACTAAACTCGGAAACTCGATCTGCAGTTGTTCTATTGCTAGCAATTGCATGGATTTTTTAACAATTTTAGAAGTACAAAAGAAGCATTTATTAAATTTCCTTATTAATTTTACGTTTTATCTGTATACATCACACGAGAATACATCATGGTTTTTGTACATCCTCGTGGGAAATCAATACATCAAAATTATTAAAAAAAAAAAATCTGAGTGGATTTAATTAAAACAAAGCTAGAATATTTTGCTACAGAAATTCCAACATCTCTTTCTCATATTATTTTCTTTCCAGCTAGCCTTTATTATTTAGAAAGTTTTATCGTCATGCGCTACAATGCTGTTAAACAAACTTCTACGGCTTTTGACGAAATCTTATAACAAGCCATATTCACCTTCTTTCAACATTTTTACTATGGCCTTATCTTAAAAAGTTTTAACTCTTACAGGATCTGCCGCATTAAAATTACTGTAGTTCAAAGTGCTTTAGCATGCTTCTTTGAATTCGGCAGTTATTAATGAAAGAATAATTGTCATCAGTCTTTTGGATGTAGACATACCACCGTGTGTCGGTGGTACATTCAAAAGACATCAAGCGCTTACTTTCATCGATTTTTAGGAAGGTACCATAGCAAAAAAGATAGAAGTTCCGACGGTAGCCATAAAAACTATAATGCTATTTAATGATGTATTCAGAAGAAATTTCAGTTCTTTATATGTATAAATATTTACTTTAATTTTCTTCAAGTCATACATACGAGAAAAAGTTATTACAAAATCTTACTATATTCAGTACAACCCTCTCGCAAATTTGAATCCTTGGAACGGTAGGTGCAAGATATCGCCAACTGGTAAAGTAACCAGGTGTCACAAAAAGCTAAAATAATCAGTCACCTATTACTCTACCTAAAGTGTTTTCTTTTTTTGTGCGTCACTTTGCATCTTATTGAGAGAATGATTGTGGCATAAGAAGTGCGAAAATAGATTAGGTAGCTTAAATAAAATGCGTTAGTCAAAATGATCCCCCCCCTTTAATAACGCTTTTTGGTCCGGTTCTGGTTTCGAGGAATTCCAGTATTTTCTGTCAGCCCGAATGAAAAACTCCTGTCCCATTACATACTTTAAAGCAAAGATTTCTATATTAATATTAATAAACTTCGTATCACCGCAAAAGTGGAATTTTGTTTTGCTGAGAAGACCTACTAATACTCTTGTTAATGTAGAGTTGATTTCATCACCCCTGAATCTACACACCGTGATTTCTTTAAGTTTGGTTATTGCCTGATGTTGAAAATGTTAGTTGTCTCTGATCAGTATTATTGAATTTTTCTCTGTAAATTAAAATTCCGTATCGGACAGAACGCAAAATCAGTTGAATTCAAAAACAATTGTAAAACATCACTTAAAAGTATCTCAGCTGTTTAAAGCCTTACTGACCTCCTTATAATCATAAAAACTTCTGGTAGTATCGGAAATCTGTGAGATGTGGCAAAAAAGTAGACGACACATTTCGTGATTATCGTTTTTCTTCATCGAAATGAAATGACTAAAAAAAATACATGTCTATCAATATATTACTTTGATTGTTATCCTCCTATTACACCTAAAGGAAATAAAAGTTTTATTTGCTTGTACAAAAGTTATTTAATATTTTTTTCGAAAACAGCTTTAGCTTGTAACTAGTAATTTAAGTCTCAAACTGAAAATATCCACTCATTTCCAATACCTGAATGTACCAACATACTAGCAGCTCGACTAAAACCAATAACTAGTCCAGCGATGCTGGCGGTTGTAAACCACTATTACCCGCGAGCGAAATCTATTTCGTTGATCATAACTGTACCTGGTACTTAAATCTGTGTGCTTACTATTCAATAGTCTAGGAAACTTTATAGCCACTCCCATGTTCCAGCGGGGGGGAAGGGGAATTCCAATTTTAAAAGGCTTGTCATGTTCTGTTCATTTTATTTCCTGCAGTCGTGCACCGAGAGATAAATTACAAAAACCTCGATAAAACCTCGGCTATATCTTGTTCTGCTGGCGGCAAAAGAGAAGCTTTGCACTCAGAAACAGTTTCTGCCCTCCCCCTCCGTTTTGGATCTCGGTAGAAATTATGCGAATTCTACGAAATCCAGTCTCGTTGTACATGATTCCAATATCCGCGATATTATTTTCGCGGCGCTGTCATTGTCATTAAGCGGATGCTTCTGTGCATGACAAATGACATTCCAAATGAGTCCTGATACCAGATTAACTGTGGGGCAGATACTTAATTTGTTGGCAGTCAAAAACCCAACAGATAAGCAAAATGAGTGAGTGTTTTTCAGTAAAGCTGCATTTTGAGCATCCTGGAGTATTTTCCGAGATTTATTTTATTTATTATTCTTTTAATAAGGAAATTTTGCAGCTACCGTGGAAAGTAAATGAAATATAAGTAAGAACCGTAATGTAGTAACAGAGAAATCGAAAAAAAGAAGTGCAATGTTAATAAAATGTATACACTTTGTATTAGATTTGTAATATTTGTAAGAAAATGTCATATAAACTTTTGCATTCTGAAATTAAACTCACAATTCAATTTTACATTGATATGCAATTTGAAGGTGTACATCAATCAACCAAAGAGAGGTTTTAAATGTAACATGAATGAACACGAAACTAAGTCAGAAAAGATATTATTTATAAACTTATATTATTTTTCAAAATTAAGCTTCATAAGCAAATGGTGGCCTGAGATGGATAAACATTTATAATAAATTTTTCTTTAAACTCTCTTTAGCATTTTTGACTGATATTTGTTTTTTATATGTGTGTTTGTGGAAAGAAGGGGTTGTTAGGGAATTTAATTACCAAACGAATAAAATATAAAATATTGCTCTATTAGCTTCTGAGATGTCATGGCAACCAATTCCAAATCTAATGAATCTGAATCCTCCTTCAGGAAAACGAATCATGTCAAATACTTTTAGCAATTTTTTTAATTTACTTGATTTTAAAATTCAGTACATATTTGAAACTGGAATACAATCTCTCAAATTTGTACTATGCTGATTGAATCAATTAACAGAATGATATTCAAAATAAATTTTAAAGAAATATACAGGAGGTGAGTATGATTTGCTTTGCTGTATTGCATTTGCATTCAAAAATATCAGCAGTCAACACTTACTGATTGCAGTCATTTTCAGATTTCACAATTTTGACTAAATTTTCATTCATTCATTCCCCCTCCATGCTATGGTATATGGTGCATGGCAGAATCAGTATTTTCTTGGGAAATTTAGTACATCACAGGGAAATATTCCTAGTAATAATTATGAGTAAAAAATATATAAATGGCAGTAATTATTCACAAATGAAAAATTCTTGCTGTTGTTTAAGGTTGCTGCACAGAAATTCACGTCTAATGTCATAATTGAACGACACTTTTAAATTTGAGTTTCAGATATGTCGTTGTTACCAGTTTCACTCACAAGCTGATAACATTCATCATGATAAGGTGTCAAATATGGCTGTTGTTAGTATGAGCCTTGAACACCATGTAGGTGATAACCCGACTTTGGCTCAGTTTACTCCCAGTTTTGAGAAAGAGCACCCCATGGTGATTGGTCCAAAGATCTCCCAGCCCTCTT
>KK112450.1:1415328-1447015 GCA_000611955.2 Stegodyphus mimosarum | reverse complement strand
CAACTGGATTAGGTTTTTAACTGTTTACTTTGTATTTATATATATATATATATATATATATAGAGAGAGAGAGAGAGAGAGAAAGAGAAATAATAATTAAATATATAAATAGAGGAGAGATGCGTCCTGAGAATGAAGCGCATAATTTGTTTTTGGCTTTCGTGGTGAATATCATCCTTCATCCTAAAACTGATTATTTATGTTCCTTCTGCGTAATGAATGCGAGGGAGTTAAAATTGTTCTTAATATCGACAAAATCGTTCTGAAATTGAAATTATGAATAGTTTCTTGTCGCTTGGCCTCCAACGCTTTATAAGTTGACTCAGGCATTTTATCTAGCTTTTATTTTTGAGGTAATTATTGTTCATAAGTATTTACATTTCAAAAGTTGGTCTAGATACCTTATTGATCGGATTGTGTTTATATCGACAAGTTCTGAAACAGCATTAATTTAAAAAATTGTTAGTCATCAATAAGTCATTTAAAGATTGCAGCTGATTACATTAATAATGCTAATTTGATTGATAATTTATTCAGCAACCTAATCAATATTGTAATGATCAATCTGCTAATTTAATCCTTTTAAGTACTAGATCCAAACCTGCCACAGAGAATTCAAATAAAATAAATCTTATTATTATGTGAAGTTTCATATCAATCGGAGAATTGCTTTTTATATTGTAAAGTTTATAAAAGAAACTACAAAAATGGCATAGCAGGCTTTGGTAAGCACTATTTTAAATGCAATTACAGAAATTGCAATGATTTCCGATGCAATGATTGCTTTATTCACATTGTTCATTATGAAAAATTTGAAAACACAGAAGAATTTTTCATTATTGTCAATCACATTTTAATATCGAATCGGTGGTACCTTATAGACGAGCAATTTGTTTCTGATGTTTGAAAAATGAAGGAACTGCTCGTAATCTTTATTGAAGGGGGAAGGAAAAAACTTTCATTTTGTTTATCACCCATAGATTCATTAAACGGAATACCTTGGCAATAAATTCCTTCTGTCTCATTCTGATGTAGGAAGCTGAGCCTAGCGCCTGCATAAATTAGCTGTCATTTCAACCAATATTCCAGACATGAAAGTTCTAATGCCAATTTAAGTTGATGCTTGTCATTCGCTAATTTAATTAACTTCTACAAGTGAGAGAGATAGAACGCTTTTTCAACTCCCTTGTGTCCATAATTAAATGGTTAGTTTAATGAAGTCATATAATTCGGTTTCTCGTCATAATTACAATGAAATTGAAATATCTACAAAATATCCACAACATCTTGAATAAATCTAGAGATTTATCTTCCTTTCATTGAAATAAATGGGTCTTTAAAGTTTCTAAACAACAAAGAGGACGTCATACAAGTATA
Source organism: Stegodyphus mimosarum (assembly GCA_000611955.2). NCBI lineage: Eukaryota > Metazoa > Arthropoda > Arachnida > Araneae > Eresidae > Stegodyphus > Stegodyphus mimosarum. The sequence continues at coordinate 1,445,638 of KK112450.1, read as the reverse complement.
TTAATTGCTGTAGAATCAACTGACACGAAACCTCTTGGTGAAAGTCATTTTATTCATCTGCTTATTGTATTAAATTTAACATTGTCCACTATATCGTTCAGTTGGGTAGCAACAAATATTTTGAGTATTTTATTTCCATCGTGAGTTTTATGGTTACCTATCGATAGTATACTTATATAAGAATTCATCATTTATAGTTACCTGTTAATGATTTTATTAAATTCTATTAATTTTATATAGTTTAATAATATCTCTTTCCGAATGATACATACTGAATTGTTGTGTTTCATACATTCTACGACGTAGAATGTAAGAAACTGATAAATTATAAGTTCGAGAATGCATTTTTGCCATTTTAACCTCCCCCCCCCCCAAATTAACTTAGTTTCTATGTAACAGCGCAATGCGTAAAAACCATGGCAATTTTTCTTCCTAATCTAAAATCTAAAAGTAATAAAAGCTAATAAATCCGAAATCTGCAAAAAATCTGAATTATTTCGGAACAGTAAAATAATAGTTGTTCTAGCGTTCTTAAGACAGTGCAGATATGAAAAAATTAATTTATATTTAGTTTTTATGGTTTTTATTAGCATTAAAGTTGACATAAAAAAGAAAAATTAAGCCATTTTTCCAGTATAATTGTCGAAAATACGCATTCTAAGGATTCTAACACGTAAGTAAAAAACACGCTTTGTTTATACAACATCACAGTGAAAGTTAAGTATCAATAAAAGTATGGAAAATACACTGAAAGAAAGCAGAAGACGTTTCATAAAATTGAGATAATACGATACATGTGATATCTAGATTGAATTGAGGATGCTTTAAATTGTATTAACATTATGCTAGTAAAATAGAAAAATTTAAACTAAAATATGCAAAACGATGTTATTCATATTTGTTTATAACAGTAAAACACAAGAAAATTCTGAATAAAACCCCTTTAAGAATTTTTAGAGAGAAATTACGTTATGTTATGGATAGAAAAATCATAAGAAATTTCACGCAACCAGCTTGTTCTACTGTTCGGCAGTTAAATTTATATACATTGGCAGTCTTCACCAGTATCTTTAATGGGAGACAAAATTATCAGTGCTTATCGATAATATAACGGTGCTAAAATATCCAGCAAAATGACAAAAAAAGTTTCTGGATTTTTTTTTTTTTTAAGTCCAAAGGGGCTTCGTCCCTGAAGGACTATTTATTGTTTTCGTTTTGCGATTTTACGTCGAATCACTAAAAGCGTTGTATCACTTTTCAAACTGTTGCCACCAAACATTGCAGCTCTGTATTATATTTAAAGAAATTAAATAATGAAGAATCTGCATAAATGTATGTATATTTCTCCAAATGTGATAGAACAACGGTACCTAGAGCTAATTTTGAATAACGTACGTTTCCAGCCGAACATGCGCATCTGGAAGCTTAAATTTGAAATTTGTTTTATTATCCATTTCATATTTTGTAAAAATTTAGCGAATTTTTGATGAAAAAACTCAAGCGATTTAAAAGCGAGCAATGACAACACTCTCCGGGGGGGGGGACATTTTATCTCCAGCGCCCGGAACTGTGTATCGGAAATTCTAAAGATAGACTCATTTTAAAATTATTTTGCGACGTTGCTGTTGAACTGAATTTTATGGAAAAAGAAGAACACGAACATGATAGAACATGATATTTAATAAATAAAGGTAACACATAAAATGTTAAAAAAAAATGCCCCTTTGGACGTAATTTAAAATCTGAAACATTTCAGTTTTTTTTAATGTAACAAAACAAAGTTTTAAACTTTTTTTACTGTAAATGTGCATTTTATAAAATATAGTAAATTTTTCTGTATATATTGCATAATTTTAAGCCGAGTAATGTTATCCGATAATTTCACATATAACTTTATTTGAAGAATTTTACTTAAGTTTTGAAAGTATTGCACATTAATTTTCTGGACGGCAAAAACTGAAGCAACTTTTTATATTTTATAACATTAAAGGCATAATCTTGTCCGTAAGCGAGCTGAAAGTTTGTGCATGCGAAACGGATCGAACAGAGAATAAATGAGTAAAACGCAAAATTAATAATGACGTGTTACTAAATAATGCAAAGAAAATTATATACAAACAATCAAACCATAAAACGGTGTTCGTGTACTCATGTTTTATAACAGAGTGTTTTTTAATTGCATAATCGATTCCAGTAAAGTACGTGTGTGATGCCTTCGTGAAGGGGAACGAACTTCTATTCCAGAAATCGTCTTCCATCAGGTCTACAATGCATCATCGGATGTCTGTAAACTGGATTTGCAAGATCACACACATATATATATATATATATATATATGTGTGTGTACATGAAATGCTTGTAGGGATTTATATTTATTTTAAATAACCAGTTAAATTTTAATTTGAAGCTCTTTCCTATAAGGCTTCATTCCCCTAATTGTAAGTGCCAAAATATTTAAATTTGGTAGCGCGCATAAGGAATGCAAATTTTACCAGTGGAAGAAAAAGTTTAAAAGACGAGTTCTAGAAGGGAAAGTTAAAGAGTCTGTGAAAACTCTGTGCGTATTGAAGCGCAAGTTTTGGCTTAGCATTTACAGCTGGTTAGACGTGACTTAACTGCTATTATTTTGCTGCCACTGAACTCATTTACGCGCTGTAGGATACAGGATTGTCTGAGCCCTGTAGTTTAATTCTACTTCTTGTTAATAGCTTCAATTCTTAAGTTCTACTGTTTCGGTTTCCGCCTAAGCAGAGGCGTAGTGTGTTAGCGTGGAGTTGACGCATTGTAAATAATCTAAAGAGTGTAATAAAGGTTAGTTTTAACCCTTCTTCTATGCATTCATTATTCTCCAGATTTCACACAAAATATAAACATTAGATCTCTACAAGCTGATCACTGATTTAAAACTAAAGTGCAGATTTGGAGAAGCAGTTTATGGGAAGCGAAAGTGAAAAGCAGAATAATAATAAAATTTTAACTTGTAATTTGGGGAGGGGGCGGAATTAGAAAAATTAACATATGCCTTTTGAATTTTTTCACTCAGCAGTTTAATTTTATAAGAAGTGAACAATTTGGTGCATATCATATTCTGATGAAAAATTTTATATTAGGAATCCATCTGAAAATAAGGTGCACGAAAATTACTGTATCCACTTCCACAAAATACGCATATATATTTCCACAGGGAAAATTACAATTTTCATATTAGCTCTGGTGAAGAATGTTTCTGGCTTAATTACTGTGATTCCTCCCTTCCTAAGATATATGAGAATTCTTGAAAGTAAAGGGAGATTTACAGGTTAAAGTATAACTCAGGTTAAATTATAAGTTGACATATTTTAGTCATACGAGAAATCTTAAGGATTTTTTTCAAACCTATACATTTGTTGTATGCCAGACGATTCTTAGATCATTGAATTATTTTAGTTTTCATCTCTTTATTGTGTAAAATGAATTGATAAATCCTATGGAAAAGGAGCCAGGCTTCGGCACCGATGTCAGCTAAAATGTTTGGGGATCTAAATATTAATGACGGCTTCAGTGAACTAAATACGAGTGAGCTCCGAATGATTGTAGATGTAACTGAGTCCAGAAAAAAAAATACTGCTATGTTGGGGAGAGGAGATAAATAAAGAAATTAAAAGTCATATGTAAAAATAACACACTTGCATGCATATTGTATACAAACTGGATACAGTAGATTAAAAAAAAAGATAACAATTAAAAAAAACAAGTCTAGATTTATAAACTATTATGTAATCATAAATTTTAGAATTGTATATTGAAATTATCTAAGAATCATTTCTTTCCAAAAATAAAAAAAAACATGCTAGTATATGAAGTTTAACAATGAAAAAGAGTTAATTTGTTAATATATAGCTAAAGAATTTTAGATTTTTTTTAACTAAAAATGTCGTAAAACTACGGACTAGAATGTTGAAGAAAATCGGCATTCTGAAATCAAGTGCTTGTTTAGAGCTCGATTTTCAGCGTGACTGTTGGCGCGAAAACAGTATCATGCACGACTGGTTAATGCGTCCGTGGGATCATTTTAATCCTCGCCGTATGTGAGAGCAACGGATTGAATGTCTGCATCTCCTTGCGAAACGGCTACTGCTTCTCCGAAGAGCTTCTTCAAAGCAAAATGGAAAAGAAGCCATTAAGAAAGGGAAAAAAGAAGAGTGGATGTTTTCGTTCAAAGCTGGGGAGGGATTAAGACGCACAGACTTCCAGAGTCTCGGGGGTTTTGGTTTTTCCTAGCAGCTGTTGCCAGCTCCAAGTGAAAAGAGCCATCTTTCTCACTAATGGGCCCCATTCATCTCGTGGGGGTCTCTGCTTCCACCTGACCTCAGCTTTTTCACTCGAGATATGTCCGTCTGTCTCTTTTGCAACAGCTGGCGAACTCTTGGGGATGGATGGAGAACGGGAACGAACGGGGGGACGCAACAGCCACCCTTGGGAAATTGCATGAGATACTTTAGGGGAGTTTTAAATTTCTTTTTCGGTATTACGGGTATTATAGTATTTGTGTTTTTTTAAAAAGGATCCTTCCATTATTCTGGATTACCTCGTCCGGGATTTTTCCATCAACCATCCGAATAGTGCAAAAATACAGTTCAGAAGGTGTCGTTTGCATGATGGCCGTTTCACAAATCGGTATTGCTGATTTTGGACACCTGTCGTGTTATATTTCTTTCTCCGAAGGGGAGGGGAGAAATTATACTATAAAAAGATTTCTTTGGTGATCTCGTTTCAACATGCTCTACGGCCAGTGATTAAGCTCAATGCCGTCTCTGAGAGTCCTGAGTTCTGCCGACCGTTACTACCCTAAATTCTAAAAATTTCTCAGCCCCTAAATTCTGCTACCTAGTGCCTTCCTTGAGTTCTAAAAATTTCGTAATCTCTAAATTTTATTGCTCGGTGTTTCGCTAAATTCTAAATATTTTGTCGTTTGGAGAGGCTTCACTTGTTGCACCGGCTCTGGCCTCAGCCCTGTATATGGCTGACACTCTTACTTACTTTTACAATTAAGAAAAGTGAAGTAATGACCCTAAATGATGTTGCATTGGATTATCCCCCCTTTTTTTAAGCTATGAATCAGTCTGTGTATGTAGTTTTTACTAATAACCACTGGTCGGTTGAGTGATTTCAGATATGTTAAAGTCTTTCGAAATTGCACAAATCAAAAGGCTGGTAAAAATGACTGTACGAAAAATTAATCATTCGTTATTCTTTGACCCCTCCTTTTTTTAAACATATTAACTGAATTAAAAAAAATTCTGCAATAAAAGCAGCATACTGCAACTGTTGAAAAAATATATTAGAATTAGTAGAAGCATTTTAAAATAAATTTCTGTAGTAGTTTCACTTAGCACCAAAATCGAAGCAACCTACAAATTGAAAAATTAGAAACATAATGAGGAAATTCCAGAAATCCTTGCACCCCCAAATTTTTCATCTAAAAAGTGATGGTGAGCAAGGCATTATTGCTGTTCCCAAATAAACGATTCAGATTATAAATACTCACAAAATGCAAATAATGCTGGCAAAACCATTTACTCAGTATTTTTGAGAATTTAGTAATAAAAAAAGCTTATTTGTTCATTGGTTATTCGTATAGTTTGTAATTGTATCTCATTTAAATAGTATTTAAAAAAAATTTTTTTTATTTATTTTTTATTTTTATTTACCATTCCAAAAATTAAAGATTCTAATTGTTCTGAGTTAATTAGCCACTTTTAATGTTAAGTGTGTATCGAAAAAAATGAGTTACTTTTAAAATGCTTTTGTTATACGCCGAACACATTTTACTATTATAACTGTCCAGCTTGGCAAATGAAATAGATAGAAACAAAATATAATAGAAGCCTTCTCTCATCAAATATGCGAGTTATTCGATCTGTCGCATTTTTTATTTTTATTTATTGTTGGGTTCATTTATTTGATTCGATGATCCGTCTAATCCCACTGTACTCGGCACGATACATAGAAAACTTTAACTACGTCTATCAGTGGATGATGTTGAAGGGATAAGCCTTCTTCTCGAATGGGGAAATTGGCAATAAATATTCAACGAGACGATTTGCGTGATAAGAACAATGTTGCGCTTCCACGACGTTTCTGTATGACTCCCCCTGACGTCTATCCCCCTTCGTTAAGCAACTGAAAGTGGTACAATGCAAACGAAATGGCGGGGACAACACCGTCGACGGTAATCGTTTCATCAAATCCCACTTGAGCAATAGTTATTGCGTACCTACTCTTCAAGTAATCGGATAAGCCTAGCTCTTTGTATTCTGTTTCTCGTGTCTGATGCAGATGGAAGGATAATGATTATTTTAAACTCTTGTTTTAAAAGGGGTAGTGTGTGAGAAGGGGGTTGTTTAGTAAAAGTACGTAGATAGATGTCTTGCACAACAATCGGCTTATTTTCTAAAGCTGTAATTATGTTGTCAATATTGGCAATTCACTTATACTGATGGAATTGACTGATATTGATGGAAGGAAAGATTAAGAACACAAAAGACTAGTTTTGAATTTAGAATTATGTTTTCATTCGCGTTTTATAGTTAATTTGTAGAGGCTTCTAAAATTCCTTTTATTTCATAACTCATAAAATTTTGTTATATGTGTGTTACACTTAGCATTATTTTAATGTTCTATTTTAAAATTGCGTATTTCTGTAATCAGAGCTTTTACATGACTGAGAGAGACGTCGTCGATGCAATCTTCGAAAAAAAAATATTTACGAATTAGATAAAGATTATTCTTACAGAAAGACAAAAAGATCGGATATGTTTTGCGATATATTTCAAATATTTTGTTTAACATCGACTGCCTAACTACTATTCATCTCTTTCTAGGTTTATGATTAGGTGTAAAAGTAGATTAGGTACATGAGGTTTTCATCACAAGTAAAATGAGAATACTAGCTAGGCACCCTAAGGAAGATTTTCCTTAAAACAAATTAGACAAACTAGACTCGATTTCTTTGGCATAGTAAATTGCCGACCTGCATATTAAGACGGTGTAATTGGAAGTAAAAGTTTATTCAATTCTATATAAGAACGGAATCTGTGAAACGAATTTCATTGAGCCTTAAGCTAATATAACAATAATTATGTAATAAACGTATAATTTATGTACATTTTAAATGGGGATATCATGAAATGTAGAAGCCACATCATTTGCATATTTAAAGGAAATTCAACAGATCGAAAAGATTCATGGAAAAATTCATCATGCTTACCTCAGAGTGCTGATGGGAGTTTCCCAATCTCATACTCTGGCCTTTTCTTCCCGTCTATCTGTAATGCGAAGAATCAAATGAGTAAGGTAGGTGGTAAACAAGGAAGTATTACAGTCAGCAAAACAGGATACTTTTTACTGGGCAATGAATAGCCCGTGGCATAACCAGTTTAAATGCATTTCGTGGGGAACACGCAACCTTCTCTGAAAAACCAATTTGCATTCAAATAAATTTTCTGTGTTTCTGTTTGATAAATATATTGATAGTTCTGTATTACAGTAAGTAGCTTTGAGAAATGAATATTTAAAAAAAAAAAAACTCTTCATATGTTCGTTTTTTTTTTTTTTTTTTTTTTTTTTTTTTTTGCGTGTGTGTGTGTAATAATGAAAAACTGTGTTACAGCTTCTTTAAAGTTAATGGAGAATTTTTAGACTTCTAGAAATTGCGTCAACTAACGTTAGTGATAGACAGAATAAGAATAGGAAGGCTAAATAAGACTACCAGACTCTGGTTCTTAGTTGTACTTAAAATTTTCAAATGAGGTATGTTGTACTAATGCAGGCATTAACCTTTGAACAATAAAAGTTGTGTCTTTGCATTAATCTTTGGCAGAGAAACGGGCTGATCACATAGATGTTTTGCGTAATTTTCGGTGCTACGTCATCGCTGAATAACTCAAGCCAATCCTTGTATGTCAAATAAATATAAATCGGTATATTTCTATTTTTTCTTTAAAGGGGGAAAAAAACTTAGAGAATGAATAATTGCCAATGACATTAAGTCGATTACAGGCACTTAATAGTTTAAATTCCTCCCCCCCTCAATTGTCTATTCCATTTACCCATGAGATGAAATTAGGTGAAAAGTACATACAACTGCAGGTATGAGGAATAAATTATCAATTAAGAACATCGGCAAAATAAATACATAAACGTTGAATTATATACATGGAAACGAATGAAACTAAAATGGAGTGGCTTAGCATTGATTTGATTTTTTTCGAATTTCTAACGTTTCACTGTTCTTAACACATTGTAAAATGTAGCAAATCCTTATTTTTTTTTTTTTTTAAATGTTGTCTGAAGTGTCACCTGTAATGTTCTCAAATAAGAAGAACTATTCGATTCATTAAGTCCATTCTTACATTGGCTGTTTCTCACACTCGAAGATCTTTCCCTCTGAAAGGTATTGATTTCGCAAAATAAAAAATTAAACTTTAAAATCGCTAAGTTGGAATGCATTTCATGCATTTCTCCAGCGGCGAAGTCAGCCAGACAATTCTTCTTGTTACCCGGCGCTTTTCCACCATTTTTATTTATTATTCTTTTGACCCGCCGTTGTCATGTTACATCTGTTGTTCGATATTCCTCCTTTGTCGTTTGAGATTAAAGAAAAAAGCGAACAGAAAAGGAATTTAAGTGCGTGTTTAAACTTAAAAAAGAAAATTTCTTGTCCAATTCTTTCATTTTACTAATGCCCACTAAAAAAAAAAAAAAGAGAGAGAGAGAAGAAGAGAGAGAGCCGCTTGTTTGATTCACGTTTGCTTACATTTCGGGTACAATTTTATGTTTTCTTTGTTGAAAAGTAACGCAAATAAATAAAGGAATGAAAACCTCCGTTTCGAAAATGGACGACAGAAGAGTGGTTTTTCTTCTTTATTATTGATCCTCTTAAAGAGCGCTTCATTTTTGTATCTGCTCTCAAAAGCACTCATGAATTTTTTTTTTTTTTTTTTTTTTTAATGTGTACTTTCTCATCGATCCACTTTGCTTTTATTGCCTTTTCACGTCGTTTAGTATGGTACTGAGTTTCATTTTACTTCTGAGGACTGTATGGGATCCGCAGGGAAATTTGGCGATGAAAAATAGCTTACTGCGCCAGTTGTTGATGCCAAATTCCTTGCCAAATGTTGCCCAATGAAGTCGTGTGTGTATTTTCAGCTACCGTTACTTAGATTCATATATTAAAGAACTTGGATGTAATATAATAAAATTTCCCAATGGACAACAGAAATAAAATCAGAAAGTATGATTTACTTTAAATTATTCCGCTGACACTGACTACCGTTCCGAAGTGCCCGTGTTCGCCGGACAAGGCATGTATACTGTAAATGAATAAATGTCTTGCGGCATGGGAGCACTAAGTATATGCCAAGCTCCCATCGCGGGGTGCACTCCCTCTGAATTGGTATGGAACTAGGCAAAGTCGTAGTGTCACCTATATAGTGCCCAAGGCTGTTGCCAACGATAAATGTAATCTTGTACCCCTTGCCACGACAAAATTCGTCGGCTTGTTCTGATTAGGTCAGCCAAATGACTTAGCCGCAATTATAACACTTTAGATTATTATTTCCACTTTTTAATTACCTTATAGCATTTTATTGATTTCAACAACAGTGAATAGATTTATATTTAAATCTATGGTGACGAATTTTTGATTTTCTTATGTGTTAATTGTCAGTTTTGTTACTTTGAATGTATCAAGCGCGAAGTGACTTGTTACATAAATCTCTCAAGTCCAGCAATATTAGGCTTAATATATGGCAGTTCTTTCTTCAAATTATGCATTTGTCTATTACAAAATACAGCTTGTAATAATATCATAGCCAATTTAGAAGCTACTATAGGAAATTTTTCCAAAGAAAAAATATGGAATTTTTAAATATAGATAGCTTTTTCGTATAATTTATAAATCTCAGCAACTTAAAATATAAAATAAAATAAGGAACGTGGAAGTTTGCTTACATGCGTTCGATGACGGTAGGGTGAATGAAAGAAAGAAAAATGTAAGAAAAAGAAGGTAAGAAATGTCAAGTACTGATACCTGTTCTGGTGACATCCCGGCGGTTGCTTAGCACTCCCCAAAGAAGCGCCCTCTTTTAGCAGAAACAGTTTTCTGCCGCTATCCGAACTGTCTGATTGGCCTTCTAAAGTCATAAGGCTATTTATTGAAACCAGGAAAGGTGAGATATTAACAGTGCTTTTACCAGGATTTGAACTCCGGACCTCCCATTACTAGCCGGACGTGCTTCCAGTTACATCAGAAGGCAAGTGGTTAGGAAAAAGATGATACCTTATAATCTTATCTAAGTTTTACCAAGTTTCCTATAAATAGTCTCAAACAATATACTACATATTGTTAGACAGTCGGTTATTATCAGTGTATAAAATTACATGTATTCTTAAAAATGTAGGTACTATAATATGTGCTGCACTGTTCGTTTTGATGCTTATTTTCAACTATTTGAATTGTATTTCTGATGCTGTATTTTTTGAATAAAGGATCTGTTGAGAATCGTAGTAACGAGATCAGCGCAGCTTTCATTTAGACAATGAAGAAGGTAGAATTCCTAGTAGTTAACTTGTCCTCGAAATTACAGAGCTTATGACTGGCGCATTGGGTCCTTTTAAAATCTCTTCAGAACTGTCCTGTATCCCCCCCTTTCTCTCGTAAGCAGAATAGGCGAATCAAAATTCATTCAAAATGGAGATTAATCACCAGCTTCCAGAGCACTCGATACGTTGCCGATGGAATATTACTTAACTCCTATAAACTCGCTTAAGATTTTATGCCGCATAAACTCTCTTTGGATCAAATGGTCTTTATGTTTGACCCTTAAAGATTTCGATTTCTGCTACTTTAGCATTACTTTATGGAGGAAAGCATCCATTAAGTTTGTTGTCAGATTTATCCTACCATCATCGAACGCATATTATTGGAGCAAGTTTATTGAATAACTTAATAGTTAACTTTAAGCAAACTTCCACATTCCTTATTTCATTTTATATTTTATGTTGCTTACATTTATGAATTATTACAAAAAAGCTAGCTATATTTAAAAATTCCTTTTTTACAGGAATAAGGTCAAAAAACCCCAGGAAATGACCAGGGAAAAAATAGTGAACGACACATATATCCGGAATGAATATGTTTATTACATTCTGGTTTACAGTATGTTGGTAGCTTTAAATAATTATCCAAAAAGTTTTAGTACACCACTGTGTGAGCGCCATTAGTAGCTTAGGATGTGTCTAAGCGAGGTCAGATCCGGGAACACCACATCAAAAATCTCAAAAGGAGTTAAATCTTCACAGAGAGAGATCTAAATGGGTTGAGTCTGTTTCGCGCCATTCTTTCCGACGAACTTCTTTCCACCTACGTTAACCACAATGCAATAAACACATTGATTTCGGATATATGTGTTATTCTTTTACATCATTTCTTTCCGGATATCCTATAGATGACCTCAAACACATTCAGATTTTTAATCCACAGCAGCACGAAACAAACAAGATTCGTGCTCTATAGAAGAAGAGAGAAAATATATGCTGATGGACTTGGTTCAAATCCCAGGTTAGGCTTGAACATCTATAAACTTTTTAAATTTTTTTTTTTTTTTTTTTTTTTTTACGAAGTCCAGGAAGTATTATTGCTTGGAAATTAAAGATGGAACATTTGGATTAATCTTCACACGGCACTGGACAGAAATAAGTAAATTCTTAAAAAGTCTACTGAGTAATGGTAGCAAAGAATGAGTATAAATGATAGTCGAGCATTGCCCTACGTGATTGACTCGATCAAAACTGAGATATTAAGCGAAATCATGTCACCATTGGTGCTGTGATGTCTCTGAACAAGAACATATGCGGTCATCTTGTCTCTTAAGTCTTCCTTTTCTCTCAGAAGTGCTTACTAGTGAGTACGATAGAGAATGGTTATTTTTGATTCCTCTATCTAATCCAAGATTAGAATTAATTAGATAGTTACACATCTTCATCCAAAGTAACTGCATTTTCTGCTTTCAAAACTGTGTTAAAAATTCATGTTAATGCGCAAAACGTGATCGTAATTTTATGCTGTCAAAGGAAAGGGTTTGTGCATTGCAATAACCAAATAAACTGTTGAGCCTTTTCATATGAAATGAACACCAAACGTTAAACTTTTACAATCATTCAAATAGACATTGCACGGCTTTCATGTTTTAAACAGCTGTGCTCTTTTTAACCTTAAAAATAAGTTTACCATTTCTATATTTTGTACACATTGCTTTTTAGCTGTGTAATGAGCTACGTAACCTGGCTAATATTGGGAATTTCGCCATTCCGTACAGAATTAAACTTTTTTTTCCAAGTTACGCTATATTACTCTGCGATTATAAACTACATGCTTCTTATAGTATATATATATATACTCCATGCTTTTTATAGTATGCATGCATGCAGTACTACTTGCTTCTTATAGTATGTTGTGTACCATATACTAAGTACTTCGGCTACTGAATTTTTATTCCCTCTCCCCGGGGAGGAGGGAGAGCTGAAAAGGCTAGTGGAAGAAATAAGGCAGAATTCTAAAACGCATGGTGAAGAATCCGTGGAATTACAAGGAAGTTCATTACTCCATTATTAAGAATAAACGTTGTTTTTGTTAAATTCTTGTTTGAAGCAAGATGATTCGTAATTTTTAATGAATTGCATATAAAGAGACTTTTTCCTCTTTCTTCTTTTCATATCGAGTCCTTTTTCTCCCTTTTTTCATTGTTTAACTGCGATCCTTTTCCCCCATTCTAATGAATTGATTAGCTGGCACCAAGCTAATACAACTTCAACAGAGGTAATTAATCGGTAGGTGCGAATAGTGTGAGGCGGGGAACGAATCCGAAAATGACTAGACGCGCCATAAAAAGAAATTCTAGGAGCGATAATTACTGCCCGTTTCATATTAGATTGCGTCTCTTTATAAAGCATCTTTTTTCCTCGTCTCGCCATCCTAACGACAAAATTATTTAAAAGGCAATGAATAAATAAATAAGTAATACAAAGGATGGAACTCTAATTAGTATTTGTAGCGGAATAAATAAAAGCGTAACCTGCACTCACGTGATCATTTTTTGTCGAGGTATTTAATCACGTGACGGAAAGAACGCTTTCGAAATAACCAATGAAGCAGAGTTGCTAGAAATTATAACTACGCATTGCATTGATTATGAGATGTGTACGAATTTTATTTTTTTTTAAATCGTGGATACTTACGCGAAGGTAATATCAGTTGCTTTGACGTTCGTGTATGAAGTAAAAGAAAGTCAATTTAATTGCATGTATTTATAAAAATGCACCGGTTAACCCATTACGATCATGCAAGAGCTGATTCAAAACGTATTCGTCTATCGAAACGCGAAAGAAAAGCAAATTATGACTAGCGATTAAATGATGGCTTTATTTAAAGGATTTCAGTTCTCATAAAGTTATTTTTAAAAATCCCTCGGAATTCCATCTGGGGTGGAAGCTTAGCAGTTAGTAATGCCCTTGCGATATCTAATACGCCTATTTGAATTGCAGGCCCTTCTTCACCCTGTACCTGTAGTAGATGTATGTGATATAGCGTCAGACGCTTCTGATGATAAAAACGTGACGTATTGAAAAGCTGAGTATAAATTTAATCTTTACTGTCATCTATATTTGCCGAACATTAAGATGATGTTAAAATAAAGCCGGACGGGTTAAAAAATGTTTCTGCGTTCACTTTAAAATTTTTCCTTTATCCTTCTGAACTTATTGTTCCAAAAGATGAAATGAATATGCGTTTTTTTCGCATGATTTTAATATAAATGTGTAACGAATAATATTAGTTGTTAAATTAATTTTGAAATCTGAAGGATAAAATATACTAAAAATTTAGAGTAAAAATTTAAATTTTATAGAGTCAATCATGACAGACTGCGAATGTGTGCTTAAAATTTATGAATGACACATAAAATTTACGACAGACTGCGTATGTGTGTTTAAAATTAAATGCATCCTTGCTTCAGCTATATTTTTCAACATACGCAAAAAAAACCAGATAAGCATTTCAATGCTAAACAGTTTCTGAAAATTAACTTTTAAAGAAGAAATGGAAAAATACATTTTAAGGCAGAGTAATAAATATTAATGTAAAATATGAAGAGACATTTTTCCTGAAATGCATAATAATTATTGATAACATTTTACAAAAGTATGCAACATTATGGAAAAGAGAAAACTTGGAATAACATTGTGTCATTTAAGTTCTATCTGAGTTAAATTTATAATAACGATATTCAATAAATTAAAAATCCTGAAATGACAATATATACTATATAAACACACATGTAACTTGAACAAGGTATGTATGCGTGAATTGAATTGAATTATTTATCCGTCTCGTGACTGTCATGGCAACGGGTAAAAGCCTAGACAAATAATAGAATTTCCTTCAGTCATTATCAACAGGTAATGATAACGAAGATCTTTTTTTTTTTTTTTTGTTAGGCTAGTACTTTTTGTAGGAGGGATAAAAATCAAGATTAGAATTGAAAATTAGATATATTATAATTCCTTACCTTCCTTACAATTATAAAGATAAAAATATAGCATGTTATTTCCCTAAGGTGCTTTAAATTTCAAAACTTAAAAATAAAATGTAGTGCTGTATTTCTTATCTGTTTTATACCAAAGAGTATACAAACAACTGCAATATGCAATCCCGCTTAACAAGCTAATTTTCCCTTATTCCATGCACTGTGCATTTAAAATAATATTAAAGACAGTTAAAAAACGTACAGTGTCTGAATGTTGTATATATTGTAGTGTTACCAAATATATGTAATCGAATTTGCACGATAATTCTTAACTGAAAAATTTTTGTGTTTTGTTGAAAAAGTTGTGTCACTCTAACAGTATAACAGCGAGATTTTAAAAGGTATTTTAATCTTATGTTCTAAATATAGTGACAAAAAACATATCCTATTGCATATATATGACCTATTTAAGTTACCGTAGGTTTATTTGTATAATTTTTGTAAGGGACAGAGCAGCAGATGATCGAATTTCCGCTTGCCTGTGTACGTGCATTTATATATTTATTTATTCTGCATTCGGTTTTAAAATTTTAAATATGTAGAACCTGGGACTGGAATATACGAGTACAAAATCCAATTAAGTTTTGATTAGAACTTACAAGTTTACTCACGGAGCTAAAGTTACAGATACCTATAACTGAAAAATAATTGTGCTTGTTAATCAACAACACGCGAATGAGAAATTAATGCAACTTTTGATAAATTAACTTAATGAATCAGATAAGTGTGTTGCTTTATTGATCACAACTAAGGTAGTAATTTATCGCGAAGAATGGGCAAAAATCATTAAATTTCATGAAAATTTTTCAGCTAAGAATTTGCACTTAAATAATAAAATAAAAAAAAAAAACTCTTAAGTATGAAACCGCATGCAGATAATGCAGCTAGATATCTAAAATCATAGCTAAATAAGCGTTATATTAATATATGAAGTAGTAACAGCCTGACTGTATCAAAGCTGTTATGAGACATAAAATTTACATTTGGAAAGAACTGCTTCATTTATCGCGTATATACATCGTGTCGCAGAATTCCACCCACCCTTCACAGAGTGGGAGTCTAGTTACGCCCACTACGAGAACTCGTAGTTCAAGAGGTTTAAGGATTTAAATTGATTAGGACAAACACCACGTACGCTCTGAAGAAATTTGCAATTTGATCATAAACTTGACACTTTGCCAGAAAGATTAGTGGCAATATCAAGCATTTCAATACATAATCTACAAGCGGTAACGCGCTGTTTTTGAACTAAAATCTATTATCCAGGAATGCAATACTTATCAGTGTATTTTTCGAGCAATTCTGATGAAGAAATATTAAAATTATTTAAATATGAATATATATAGCAATTAAAAACAAAATAGCGGAGAACTGAAATTCTTGCATACGTATAAGCAGAATCTGAAAATCTATTACGTCGCGATCAAGATTACTATTTTAATTGCAATAATTAACTGGTCAGTTAGTGAATTCTCTGAAAACGTGGGTAAAAATTGAAATAAGCCATTAACTTTTCTGTTAAATGTAAGGTACAGTCAAGCAGTACAATTTATTGGTAACTTAAGTTTCTATGATTTTGTAATGGTGGCTTATATAAAAGAATAATTTAGATTAATTAATTGCTCATCACTCTCTCCTTTTTACTTATTCTGAGAAAAGTGTTAAACTTCTTTAACTGGCAAATATCATTGCCAGATTCCGACAGTGACAATCAGACAATTAAATATAATTTTCAGATTCTGTGATTTTCATTTGACCTTCACGTTTTTCAACGTACGTGTATGTGTATAATACAAAAATGTCTTTTCATTTTCTGCTCATTCTGTCTGTCAGATTTGTGCTTATTAATTGGTTAATTATCTTGCGCACAATCGTTCCAGCCTCTCTAGAGAAAGATAGTAATGTAGTCTTGATAAACGAATGCGAATGCTGACAGCGATATCGGCCTCATACCGTGATAAAGAATGTCTCCCCGCAGTTTGCCATCATCAGCAATTGAAACATAAGTTAATTTAATCGGACAAGTAACCGATAACGGCCTTCTAAATTAAAAAAAAAAAGTTAATAGAAAAAATTCGCAACCTATCGCGATAAATGAAATTTAAAAAAGAGCCAGCAAGAGACCAGAGGAGAGATTGATAAGCGAGTGTTGGTGACAGATTGATCCGGAGGAGGGTATCGAGCGGAAGAGAGGGGTGGACCTTAGCAACTAGCCTGGTGAGCGGTATAACTCATGGAAATGAAATACGGATCGGTTATCCGGCTCAATGCGGCGTATATAGCAACGGATCCGTGATCCGTGACACTTAAATGGAAGCCTCTTGCAATTGAATGAAATATCTCGGAGCTGTCGGCTGCACCCGGTTGCCGGGTCGCCGATAGTGCTTCGGTTTTCTCACCACCCACTTCCCACTTCACCCTTCACCCTTTAGTTTGCTGATGGGGGCCACGTAGAAATTCCTTGGCGTAAAATTTTTGCAGCGAACTGAAAAAGAACAATCTTATTTATACAAAACAAAAGTACAAAAAATCTAGCATACAAATAAGAGTGAAATCATATTTTTAATCTGGCACTGAATCTAAGATTTAATTAAGTTTTATGAATTTAATGACAGTTGAAAATGTTTAGACCGGGAAAGTGGTTAGCGACTCTGACCGAAGGCATGAATGTAAATTGTCTGTTCATTCATAGGAGGCCCACCTGTTAGGTGCCTCCATTAATGCAGTGACCACCGCTTCCAGCCTTAGTAATGGCCAATACCTATAACGGATAGTACCCGCCATTAGAAAAAAAGAAAAGAAAAAAAAATCGTTTGAAAATGCTAAGCTAAAACGCTGAACTGCTGCACAAATGCACGATTATTTAAAATTTCTTGATTAAAAGATAAGAATAACTTGATTGTGTTTCGAAGTACCTCTAAAAAATTGTACACATATAACTAATTTTATGTCGCAATGTTTGGGAAATTATATGTGTTAAAGATATGTAAAAACAAGCGATTTTCACGTTCTGCGTTATAGTGCATGTTTTGCCATCTTCATGTACATGCATTCGATGATTTCGTTATGCTAAAAGACAGAGATGCATATAACAGAATTATTATATGGACGTCATAATTCGATTCTTCTCAAAATCAAATGCGTATCATACATTTCTCGAAGTAATAATTCCTAATTTTCAGTCAAAGCCAAGCTAAAATAATGAATATGCAAAATCGTAAAATCACAAACATATAAAATCGGATTTCATGGTTTGTCGAAACCCGTTGGATGAAATACAATAATGACTTCTAAATAAGATATTTTTATTCCTCAGATAATATGGGTGTATCCCTTTTGGCATGCGTTTAGGTGAAAACACCAAAACTGCAGATTCGTGGTTTTGGCTTAGAAGCAATATTCGAATCCTGATACAAAATTCATGTAAAATTGCAATTTGAATTTTTACTTCATTTCTAATATTCAACTCAGAAAAATCTTTCAAAAATAAAGATTCCAATTAAATTATAGTTGCAAGACATATGTATATCAACTAGATTTTAATTATTGATGTATATTTTTTGGGTGTAAACTTCAAATAAAATGAGTTACTGCATTTCAAGACACAAGTAGCACGATCTTCCTTTTTCGGGAGAAAGATATTTTGCTTAAATTTTAGTTTGACTTATTGCAATGTTGGAAGCAAGTTCCTAAATCAGTTGGTAATTTTTATTTCGCATTGCATTCTGGCAGGCCTTATGCGTTTTCGTCTGCCTACTAATTGTGATGTCAATCGCAGGTGGCCAACCATTACCAAGAAGTAACGTTAATCCTTTTCTCTCAGTCCGTTCTCCAAAAATAGACCAGTCGTGCAGGTGGAACTGACATTCCCGGATTCGGTGGCCGTAATGCCTCCCCAATCCCGTAATCCTTTCCTCACACTCGTCGTGAGCTGCTCCACCCTTCTGTCTCCCAAATAATAATCATGTTTCGGAAAAGGTAGGTGGATGGTCTTTTGTATGTCTGGATTGCTGCTGTAGTCCAAACTATATATTGAATATCATGTTTGATATTAAAGTAAACAGAAATGTATTTAGGCACAGGAATGGACACTGTACTCCAAGTTACTGCACTTTAACTCTCACCTTGTAATTCCAAAAGCGGGCAGAATGAATTTCTTTACACCTTCGATCCATCTGAAACAGATGTTTATCTTCTCTGTTTCTAACGGTGTGCAAATAATTTACACGCTTCAAAATCTAATTTTGCATTTTCCTTTCCCCATTTTTTTAAAAAAAATTCATACATATTTTAAATTATAAATATGTAGAGGGAGAGAGAAGAAAATGATATAGAATGAACTGTATTTGAATAATTTTGATACTTTGAAACGAAGCGTAGGCAGATAAAGACAAGAAGAAACTGAGTTAGTCTTCTTAAATATTTATACAGTGTATTACGGTAACTGATAGTATAGTAAGTCACCTAAGTACAGGTTTTCTAATTAGAAAATATTCCAAGATTTTTAAATGTTTTCATAATTCAAAATGAAAAAGTACGTTAAGAGGTAGCTGAAGATTTAGTCAGATTTTTTAGCACCTGGAAAACTACAGTACATTTCAAGAGTCATACCCGCCCTTTTCCGTAGTTTTCAAGAAAATATATAAAAATGATGATTAGAGAACAAGGGATGATAGGGAATTACGCTATTATAATCATATAGAGATTAATTCAAAGGCTTTTATATCTAAAATTAAATGTTAGTTTGATCATGATTATTAGATATTGGGCACAGCTTTTTACTTTATAAACATCACTCTACTGAATACACTACTCTGTATTACGAACCTTCGTAATATGTAGCGTAGATTTTTTTAGACACCTTTCTCCGACATAAGTTTAGCGATCGGTACAGACATTTAATAGAGAAACTTGTGCAATGGATTATTAGGCAGCGCACCCCTTTGCTTGTTTACATCGTAGGACCTCACTTTTTTAAGTTAGATGTGTGAAGCATTTCGCGTATCTTTGGAAAATGTGAGAAACAGAGTGATTGGAAGTTAATTGTACCTTGGCAAAATTCGAGATCACAGAAGTATAATAAAATGATAGTGTTATCAAAATCTGCATAGATTATTTTAAGCTTGATCGTATGTCCTTTCTTTTCCATTTTCAGTGAATAAGTACTTCATTAGTTTTTTTAGCATTTCATTAATCATTTTATGTATATATAACAAATATATAATCAGCTGATAATTCTTCATAGTGAGCTTTGAAAATGTCATAAAAACCAGATGGATGCCTATTCTTTGCTATCGGTGAATATCAGTTCCAAATGTGATATAAGATACTCCAAAGCATATTTCAAACCTCGTGGTAAACCCACACATAGGTGACTAAGTGAACTGGAAAATAATGAACTGATGGTTCACACCACTTGTAAAGAGTTTCACTACACTCAGTGAACAGCTAGAGATCACATGAAATTAATAGGAAACATTTTTTTATGGTGTTGTTTGAGTTGCAGTTGAACTCGCAACTGAAAATCATCCGCAATGAGTATCGATTTGCACTTCTCTTTTTCAAGAAATAGAATAGACCCTTTCTCAAGGCATATTTTGAATGGAGATGAGTAAAGGACTTTTTATGCTAATATTATATGAAAAAGATAGTGAGTGAATTTAAAAAAGATATCAAATCTTACTGATAATCGGAATTGTATTGAAAAAAGGTTTTGTTTCATGTAATGCGATATGTAATGCTATTTTGAAGTGATAGGAAACCACTGTCATCTGTTAGATATGTCATCTATTAAATCATCTGGAAACGGATTTAACTACAAGCATCATGCACTAATCAACCGATAGTGATTCTTCTGAGAGATAATGCTAAATCACGTATTGCAAGAATGACGAAAAAAAATTAATGATGCAAAATTTTTATTCATCCACATAGGGTTCTAAATTTTGTCGGCTTCAGTTATGAAGGCTTATATCACTGAAACGTGTTTTTGAATCGGAACTGTTTCATAGTAAAATAGGATATCAAATGTAATAGACGAATATTTTACGGCAGAACCAAAAAGCGAGATTGAAAGTTTACGTGAAGGATAGGAAATAGTCATAATTATAGGTACTCTATAAAGGATTAAATTTATGCATTGATATTTTTCTCCTCGATTTGATATATTATCTTTCTCAACCTTCCCATTACCTTTCGATCAACTTGATAATTTTTTACAGTTAAAGCTAGAAATTAACACGTTAAATATTATTGAGCAGAATTATACACTCACGTTTGTGAAAATTGCAACACCAAGAAGGAATCGTCATAATTGAATGCAATTTAATACACAGTTGAGTGGTAGTGGTACAAATAAATGATTAAATGTTCAAAGCAAACAAACAAGAACAAGAGATCAGAATCAGTATTTTGTGTGGCCACCACGCGCCGCAATAAGTGCTGCTACACGACGTGGCATGGAGGGAGTCAAACAAAGTTTGAATGTCTGACTGAGGAAGAGCATTCCATATCGTTTGTACGCGTCCTGTTCGTCTGCAGACGCAACAGGACGAGGATCACGAGCAAGACGCCGACCAATGACATCCCACACATGTTCAATTGGCGACATATCCGGGGAACACGCAGGCCAAGGAAGAAGCTGTACCTGCTGCGCTGCAAAGAAGGATTTAACAATCCGAGCAGTATGAGGGCGGGCATTGTCCTGTTGAAATACAGCGCCTGGCAAGCTTTGAAGGAAGGGAACAGCTTCGGGCTGTAGAACTTCACGGATATACCGGTTGCTGTTCAGATTGCCCACAATTCGTAGCAATTGAGATCGTCTATGATATGCTATGGCGCCCCAGACCATAACTCCGGGTGTTCGTCCACTGTGGCGTTCGATAATGCACTCCGGAAGGTGGCGTTCACCGGCATAGCGTCTGACACGAATGCGGCCATCATGGTACCACAAATTAAAGCGGGATTCGTCAGAAAACACGACATGCTGCCAATCAGCACGCCAGTCTCTATGCTGATTGGCCCATTGTAGCCGCAGGCGGCGATGGTCGTGCGTTAGGGGGATCCTGTATAAAGGAGTCCGTGCGCGCAGTCCACACTGCAGCAGACGTCTACGAATTGATGAAGCACACAATGAAACACCTGTAGCTATTGACCACAGTGCTGCCAATTGTCTAGAGGAAGCTGTACGGTCCGTCCGCGCCATGCGGACCAGGTGTCTATCATCGCGAGCTGACGTCACATTTCGGGGTCCACTCCCGGATTTCCGAGTTGTCCGACACTCGTCCGTCCACTGCTTCCAAACGCGCATCACTGTGCTGCTGTTACGCTGCACACGAGAGGCTACTGCACGATACGACAATCCAGCTTCACGAAGGCCGATGATTCTCCCTCGTTCAAACTCTGTAAGTTGTTCAAATCTCGCTCTCTTTCGTCGACGAGGCATAAGTACAGATTGAGTTAACGTTTACCACTAGCAGATAACCACCGATAACCATACACGCCTCGCTACAGCCGTCTATTTATTCGGATCCATCAGCCGTTCAGAGGGCGCTGCTCAGCATACGCATGCGCTACGGATTTGGAATTCTAATCATTTGCATATCATGCGCTACTTTGCATTTCCTGAAAATTTCAGCTCACTCGCGTAAGTCCTTCATGGTGTTGCAATTTTCACAAACGTGAGTGTATATTGCAATGCATTTACATATTTGTGTTCCTAAAAAACGAGGAATAAGTGACTTTGAGTTATTTCTCGCAACACAACACGCTATCATTCCACAAACATTATTGAATGAAAACCATCTTCTAATCGGAAGCATTTCAAATCCCTTTTCTGCATACAATAATATACTCCGTATCATTGTTTTAAAATGCGAAAGAACGAAAAAGAGTACTCTGAAGGATGAAACAATAAAAAAATAAAAATGTAGATGATTGCTTTTTACTTTCTGGTTCATTCAATCAACGTTATTTTTTTTTCGTAACTTCCGTTGAGCGAGCTTTATAAAATTTTCTAGGGAAATCACTTGCATTACATTTCGTTGACTACGATCTGTAGGATTTTAAATCTATAGTACTTACTGGGTGCTGATAAATTCTGCGTTTAATTATCCTTTATTACGAGATCTATAATATAGCTTACATTCCGTACATATAAAGTGAATGATTTACATGCGTATGTACAGGGCCGATTCTAGCGAAGTGCAAGATGGCGCACAGCACGTGGGCGGCCGAATTTAAGGGCGGCGAAATGATGATCAAACATATTATGTTTTCTGTAAGAAATGACGGCCAATTTTAATTCTCACGTGGGCGGCCGACGGTCTAGGATCGGCACTGTATATGTAAACATTTTAGAAGATAACAAACAGAACTTTGTGCATCATTCCTGAGCCATCTCAGGTATCACAATATAGCCATCTCATGGTATACCTGTATATAAAAAATTAACTCAAAGTTGCTTTACATAAAAGGCTCTAAGAAAGCACAAAAACGATGTATACTAAAAACACGTGTGCGAAATTGATTGGCTATATCTGTCACCAGAATAGTAAAAAAAATAAAATAAAAGCAAGCTGGCCTTGTATAATTGCTTTCGTTCCTTTGTTTTATCATGTTTGAGTATTAAAAGTCTCCCATTTCTTTATGAGCTGTTCTAATTAATATTATTTCAAGTATACGAATATACGTGTGTAGACAGAGCGAGAGAAAGATGGTAAGAAAATGGCTAGAAATGAGAGTTTAAAAATTCACTCGAGCAAATAATCCTATGTTTTATGAATATGGAAAAGCCTTTCCCTCCCCTCAAAACAGAGCTAAGGCCGGAGGTTAAAGTGATAATTATAGTAAGCTGGCAGTATGCGATTCCGTTTCTCTCGATCGCTTTGCGAGTGGAAAACGCAGCGGCTGGAATGCCATTACGCCAGATAAACAAATTCCTCCTCCTTTATCGAAGTATTGATTAATAGATCCGCTTTAAGAGAGGAGGAACGGTAGCAAGTATTCGCTTTCGTATCCTCCATGGCGGTGAAATCGTTTCCAAACAAGCCAAGTAGAATCTCATCATTTATTTGAAACTATTCCCTTTTACGCACACACTCCATAGAGCAAACGGGTTTTGTATACTTTTCGGAGATGAGTGTTTGCAGATCCACTGTTCATCTTCCGCTGCCATTTTATAAGAGGAGAGAGGGATATTATTTGGGGCCGAAATATGAAGAGCGGGTATTTGTGAAGTGAGTGAGACGAATAAGTGGTTTTCGAATTCCCCTTCCATAGCCCTTTCCTCCCAAATGGGGTAAATAAAGAGCGGAAAATCACATTTAAGAAATTGATATTTTGATGAATAAACATATTACTATGGAGGGCGAAGGCTTCTTTCCTTTCATCTAAACAAATCTACTTGCAGTCGACATTGAAAAGGCTCAGATAGTAAGAACATTTCTATCTCCTTCACTGAATTGTACTAAAATCATGGATATGATAAGCCTTGTCACATTCACTGTATCAAAACTGTTTGAGCTTCATGTTCCAAATTTAAACGACTTATGATTATCTAATAACGTCAATTTTATTTTATTTATTGCCTGAATTAAATATTAAACTGAAATGTGTTTTATCACTATTGTTTTTGATTTACCTGTAATACTAATCTTTAGCATAATAGCGGCATTAAACAAGTATCTGTAGGACAGAATTTTCTTCACTGCCTTAACTTTTAGCCTTCTTAGTTAGCATTTTAAAATAAATATAGGATACAGTTATTTTTGTAGTTTTTAATACATTAATATAAATAACAGCAAAGAAAAGAAAACATTGAATTGTGGGGGAAAGTATGGATTTTTATATGCATATACAATTGCATGTGATTAAAATGGAGATTTAGAAACTGAAATGTAAGTGTTATCAGAAATAAAATTTTATCAAAAAATAGAACGTGAATTAATAATAAAATATTGTTCTTATTATGTAAATACATATTTAATGCACGTTATTTGAATATAGAGACACACACCAGGGTTATCTGCCTAAGAGAAGGGATGCCTTTGCGGAGGACTTTTAAAAAGAAACTGGATCATATTCTCGTTTAGCTTAGGGAAGATCAACTGTGGGGCCAGTCCGTTCGCCAGTGATCGTACATAAATCAAACTACCAGTATTCAACGGTTTTAACCCCTCGGTTACTGGTGTTGTTATTTAATACAGGATACATTTCTTGAAAGCATTAGACAATTTTACCAAGATTTATTATTGTGTTGAGAGAATTTATTTTATTTGGTGGTAGATAGCAGAAATTCAAAATGCGCTTAATATTTTATTTTCTAAAAGTTACAAAAGAAAAATCTCCATTAATGATTTTCCAGGCATAGAAATAATTGGTTCGCTTGTGCATGTACTGCTGAAGAACATTTCATTCCATTGATTGAAGGGGTATTTCGACAAACCATGCCTTCACTCATCGTGCTTCTTCCTTACGGGAGATGAAGTTTCTGATTAAACAGAAACAAACGTAAAGAAATCGTGGGCGCGGCGTAAACTGTGAATGACGGCTTCCTATCTGATATACTCCACCTTCCCGTATCTGTTTACTTTATCATTATATAGGCTCTTTGTTCAGTAATTACTTTAAGTTGATTGCCTTTTCCATGCCTTCCTTATTGTCGAATAAACTGCCTAATGTATTTTAAACACATATCTTAGTGGTACAGCTGCGGTCGTAACCTATAATGAGATAATTATATAAATTTTATAAGCATAAACATACAAAATAATATTAAGTGTATTATCACTATTCCATACTATATAAAATTGAATTTTCTGTTTGGTTATAAGTTTATCTCAAAAGACTTTGGGGTTACAGGGCTACCTGAACTTAAGAGTATGAATTGATCACTCAACTCCACTGGCAATATTATACAATAGTGGCGTTTATCGATGATCTGTACAGCCTATTGTGCCATACTGTCCGTAATGTCTTAGCTTGTCTTTAGCCCTTGTTGGGTAATAAATAATAATAATGATGGTCAGCATAAATAATTATGATGGTCAGCGCACTCACAATGCTTTGATTATGATAATCTGTGTACATAATCATAATTAAAAATTTTATATAATAGAACTCAGAATTCTCTGTAATTTGACTGAAAATATTAATATGCGTGATTAATTCACTGAAATACAATTTTTTTAATTATTTACTGACTTCAGGATACCTCGTGTATTGCTTAAAATTGTTCCTCTTCCATCATTGTGAAAGTCAGGCTTCTTCCATCAATATAGCAGTCTTTATAGATTTGCAGTCATCGAATACGAATTACAGCCCTGCTTCATATCAAGTAGTATTTTCAGTCTCAAAAATTTGAGAAGTCTACGTGCGCAGTGGCTGATATTTTTGCAGAACTGGAGGAAATACACGTGGATAATTAGAGTCCATGGCCTGCCGTTCAACCTTTAAAGCGAAACGTGAGGTGAAAGTGTGATGTGAAATTTTTTTTGTACATCCTACTGGGACAGATGAGGGGGTAAGAAAGTATATAACTACTTTTATCTTTTCTCCTAAATACCGTTATCTTCACCATCTCTTGGAAGATGTAACTTTTTTTTTAAGCTCACTGCATTCTGCTTTCCCCCTTATTGCTTCAGGAAAACCTGCACTTAAAACGCGTATGACGTGATTTAAAAAAATACCTACTGAGTTTTTTTATAACTCAAATATTATTATTATTATTATTGTACCACTGTAGGCGGGAGTATTGTTATTTTACTTTTAGTTTGCGACGTGACCGATTTTCTAAAAACCGTTCACTGAAATGATGTTTCTTTATTATTGTTGTGATTGACGAAAGACGGTCGTTTCCGAAGTCAAATGACCCATGTGCTACTGATATGAAATGTTCGTTTTCCTGTGTTTTCTTGGAAAAGATTTCGAAAAGATACAATGTTCTAGAAAGCTGCAAAGAGGTATTATATTTCATAACATTATATGTGTTATGCTAATGTTAACCTTTGATACTTAGAATAAGTTCTGAGATGATTTTGATGTTTGTTGCTGTGTTCCGCTTTTTTTAAAGCTATTTATGAGCCATGGCTAATATCAATGTTTTGCATATATTATTAATGTTACATGTAGTATTTCAGAGCGCAAGATTTTTTTCAGTATTGATCTCTGTACCTACTATAAGATGTTCTACTTGAATAAAATGCCCGATTCGAACGGATTTACTGACTAACAAGTGAAAAAAAAAGGGGGATTAAGTATGAAAAGTGATTTTAAAATTTTGAAAGAAAATTATGTGTCTCGAGAGCTGAGCTCAAAATGTGATTTCGAACAGCTTAACAGAGGCATATCAAGATGTAGACCGTAAAATTTTTTACAAGCTTCAGAAATGTAAGTTAGATTTAAATCTTGTGTATAATTTTTATATTTCGATTGGAGGGGGGGGGGAGAACAGACAATAGTAATTGCAAAATAATAATAATAATAATGATTGTGTTGATAATCCATATTTTAGCGAATAAAAAGCTAATACAAATACACAAGGAGAGTCCTGCTGTGGAATTGCTGTAGAATCTATATAAAGTGAATTGTAAGATTTTAAAAAGTTTGCGCTAAAACATATTCAGTACACATGTTATTCTTGTAAGATAGTTGAAAAATCAGACTGGTGCTTTCCATTTGAGTGTGAAAACATGCTAAGTTATGTTACACAGTTTATAATGATTTTACTAAAATAAGCGCTTTCCCTTAATGTATACGGAGCAAAGGGGGGAAAGAATACATCCCTGTATTTCCCCGCTCTTAGAATAAAGAACCCTGTCTTCTTCGGCAGTTCTTAAGCAGTTGAAACACCGGACAATATTTAATACTTTAGCAGCGTTTGTATTATCAAATTTCATGTCAAATTAGTTTTTATTAAATAGTAAAGTTTTTTTTATTCTTTATTTACTTTGCTGCTGTAATGATTTATAATGTGTAAATATTACTGTTAAACTTCTAGCTGGAATGAAGTATATTTTATGTAGTCGTCTGCGCACACGTAATGTAATGTATATCTAAAATTCAGTTTAAAGTTTAGCTAAACATTTAAAAATTTGAATATAAATCTTAAAACTCACTAGATTGTTTGAATTATTCGAAGTCTGAAAAGGAAGATCACCATTTTAAATTATTTATCGTTATTTTTTAAATATAATTCTCCATATTTCGAATTCGTGAAATATAGTCTTTGACATACTCAGATATATATATTTTTGCCGTCCTAAAATCTCGTACAAACAGACGTACAAAATTGCTTTACTGTACATAAACTAAGCTGTGGAAGCTTTGCTATATTTTCATATTTTAGAAAAAGTGCTTAGGTTTTATTTCCAATAACTTATCTTTAGTCTGTTTGCTATATTAATTTTCCTTGGGGGGGGGGCAGATGGGCAAGCAGTGAATCTAATCCTTGAAGTTGGTGTTTGGTTGGGTAGGCATGACGCATTTCAACTCTTGCGATACGCAAGAAGCATTTAATTTGGAAGGTGAACTGAATTTGTGTAACTGACTAAATACGGTAAAGGACTACGGTGTAAACTACTGCTGCATTTGCGTACATAGGAAATTTGTCTTTTACATTTCAGCTATTAGAATCCTACCTCATTTGTCTGTCTGTGCATAGTATAAAACAATCGAGCAGAAAAAGTATAATAAACAGTTTAATCTATAAGCAGCGAAATAGTGAAGATACAGAAAATACTGATGGGAACGAAACAAAGATTTTTTACTGTTTGAAAGTATGGTATTATGGAAAAGCACATTGAGTATCTCGCTGTTATTTGTCATTACAGCAAATAATTGTGTTTACATTCGGGCATTCTGGCTTAGTTACAACCTCGAAACATCAAGAACTTAAAAAAAATTAAACATATAATATTAAAATTTAGAGTTCGAAAGCCTTTAACTGTCATATAGACTCACCGTCCTTTTCTATTCTTTTTCCGTGTCCTAGTTTTCGTAATAAGCGGCGTCTTGTTATCATTATCAGCAACACTAACGTCATCACCATCATCATCGTCCTCCTCTGATTCAGCTTGACACTGCCATGATTTCAATTGGCTCACATGAGCTGTCGTACTAAAGAAACGCCCTTTCACCTTCTCTTTTAATTCTGTCACTATATAGGTATCGCTTGATAAAACGTCTGTAACTACCAAAGATCCTCGATATTTTGGTTGTGTTTTGGTTATTCTCCAGTTGATTTAGGTACTCTTCTCATAACTACTATTTTTCCTCGTTCGAATGTTAAAGATTGCTTTTCTTGCCATAATTTGCTTTACTCATCTGCATATCTTCAATTCTCTTTCTAGCTTTATTCTGTAAGATTACTGGATCCTCCCATTCATTTGCGTCTTCGTCTGTAATCATCCTCATCAATACGTCGTTGAATTTTGGTGAATAACCGTGAAGCATTTCAAAAGGAGTTTTATTTGTAGTCTTATTTATCATATTGTTTAAATTCCTTTCGCATTCCTTAATCTTTTTGTCCCAGTCCCTATGATTCGGGTTCTCCATATTCGTTTTAATCGTAGCCAAAATTGTTCGATTTGCCCTTTCCATCATTCCATTACCCCTTCGATGTTGAGTTGGATTGAGCGTATGACTGATTCCATTATTTTCGCAGTACTCTCGAAATTCCTTCGCTGTGAAACATGTTCCTCTATCGCTGATAATTTTTTCTGGTAACCCAAAATCATCTACAAAACTCTTCAATGCGACTAACACATACTTGGTTGCAGTTTTTTTCATAGGCTATAAACGTGTAAATCTTGTAAAATTATCAATTATAACAAATAATTCTGTATTATCTCTTGAAATTTTTACGAATAATCCTAAATGATCTACATGTATGATTGCAAAAGGTCTTCTACCAGGTCTAATTGGATGCAGTATTCCTTGTTTCTTACCACTAGGCACTTTATTTACTAAGCATTCGAAACACACCGAAATGTGACGCATAACATATCGTTTCTTTCCTTTAAACCAAGATGACTCTTTGATTTTGGCAAGAGTTCTATCTGCTGAAAAATGTCCCAAAAGATCGTGAAATTTTACTACAATACCTTTACTCATCGACTTAGGTATGACGTATAACAGTTTCTCCTTTTCCCCATCTTTTACTTTACGAAATAATCGATTATTCTTCAAGACGTAATTTTCAGTTACATATTTCTCTGCATTCGTTCTATTATTTAACTTTTTCTTTAAAATGTCTATTAATTTGCGTAATTCTGGATCTGAATGCTGAACCACAAGAATTTGTTAATCTACGTTAGCGTTAAATAAACGTCCGAGTTGTTCTCAATAATAGAGTCTAAGGTTTCTTCTGGCTAATCAACTGGCGATCGGCTCAATGCATCTACGTGACTCATTTTTTTACCTTGTCTGTGCTTTATTTCAAGCTCGTATTCGCGGATCAGATTACTCCACCTTGCGATCTGAGGATTTGAAGTTTTCTTCGCGTTTAAATAAACTAAACCTTGGCTGTCTGTAATTATCGTTAATCGGATTCCAATCAAGAATTGTCCAAACTGTAGCCATTAATTCTAATTTGCTAGAATGATAATTCTTTTCTGTTTCTGTTGTTCCTTTACTTACACAATAAACTAAATGCCACTTTTTATCGTCACCTTTTTTTACAGCATTCC
>KK112450.1:1371436-1415315 GCA_000611955.2 Stegodyphus mimosarum | reverse complement strand
TCTGTGTGCACTTCAGTTTTTGCTTCCGGATTATATAACGCTAATATTGGTTCCTTAGTTAAACGGTCTTTTAGAGTACTGAATGCTTAACATGTTATCGTTCAACTCGACTTCCATCATAATACTCGCCCGTTGCCACTCTAGGAAAAATAAAATATTTAAATAAATGAGTTGCGTTTACACAATTATATTGCTAATTGTTGATAGCTGCAAACAGTATGCCACTCATTCAGTATATCTACCACGCGCCTATTTTCAATGAATTAATTTTTGAAGTATATCAGAAAATATTAAGTCCACCATATAAAAAATACCAAGACGTTTCTCCGGGAAACATATGTTTTTGATCTGCGCTCATATACTCTTTTAGTCTATGTGCCATCTACAGTGCCTACGTAAATCGGTTATTATCAGATTAACTGCTGATAAAAGAAAAGTTGGGATATAAATTTAAAAAAAAAAAAAAAAAAGTGAATTTTTCGCTTTCAATCCGTCTTCGAACAACTTAGATCACTTTTGTTCCAATGAAATTGGGAAAGATATTATTGTCTTGTTATGCACCTGAAGGTTAAAAAAAAATATGAAACGAGTTTCGTACCCGATGCGACGGAATGGGAGCTGTTGCAATCCGACGCACGCTTCCTGAATGCTAATTTCTTCCGCAGGGGTGGTAAGAGAGTATAATGAAAAATAATATGGTATGGGATGCAAGTAGGTGTTCACAGGTAGACCGCTTTTAACCATCCAGTATGCGAGCGTTGAAGAAATGGTGTAATTTATTATCCCTTGAAATCAGCTTTCGTAATGGGCTGAGTCGTGATAGGGAAGCGCGTAGGTACATCATTTTTGCTATTGTAAAGTTAACAAGTATCTCTTATTATTATCATCATCATCGTCGTTATTTATTTTTATCTCTATTCCCATTAGCTGTTTCCTGATATCAGTAATGTTTCAGCCATTCTACTGAAAGTTAAAAATAAATAAATAAATGCATGTACGAGCTGTACATAAGATAGCACTCTCTTGAAGATTAAAATTTACTGTTAATAAAATTCATACATGTCATACAAATCTCGACGTCTTAAAAATTTAAAGAGCTTAAGGTTGTTTGAGAGGGAAGCCGGCAAACTAAATGTAGGTTCAGAAGACTTAATTTTTAGGGAGTGAGAGAATTTTGAAAAAAATATTTAAAAGTAAAGTAGATTCCGCGTAATGTGATCGCCATTTATGATATCATTCGGACAATGGGGAAAACCACGAAAGCGCCCATGCAGCCAGCGCGGCCGCTGCTGGACTTATCAAAGTATTATAGCATACATTTTTTAAACTGAAGTAAAGTTACCAAATAAAATCAAAATCGATTTAAAAAAATTGCAAAATGACACAGAAATGTCGCCAATTTGCTAAGGGGTTTAGTTGCCAAACAGTTTGCTTTCGGTTTTAGTCAAACATTTAAAATTATCCAAAAAAAAAGCAACCTAAATTTTCGTAGATTTTGAATAACTTTATTTGCTTTGAGGGTGATTAGACATAGCTTTCTCTTCTTCCAAAAGCGGTTTTTTTTCTTTTTCCCTTGCTCCTGGGGGGGGGGATAAGAGAATTCCTGAAAACATCTACACCAAACTAAGATTACTTTTTTGCCTAATTTTAAATTTTATATCGGGATGCCTTCCGAGTATGAAGTTTAGGGTATGGGCATCGGTCAAATAATTTCCAAAAGCGTTATGAACAGTTAAGTGAACTTTTGCATTACAGATATTATGAACAGTTCATAAACAAAATTTTGCATTTTCCTAATTAAAATGTTGTTAAAGTACTTCCTGATGTTCCTACTTTTATTTATACATACTACACAGCTGTTCTGAAAAATATTTTTTTCTCGTCCTTCAATGTTATCATTTGGTTAATGTTATAAAAATAGCCGTGGATAAACGTAAAACCCATTAAGTGGTGCCCAATGTATACTATTTTATAGCCGCTTCGTTTAAAACCAAAACAATTACTCAGGAATTCTTTATTTCCAAACTTACTTATTTTCCCCCTTTAAGAATTTGAATTTTTCGAAAGAAAGTTTTAAATGTTTTTAAATTATCCTTACATTAAATGCTACTATTAACTGTAGTACAGATAAATATGTATGCAGTGTTTAACTAGCTGTCTTTAATACTGAATTCGAATTTTTTTAATTACTTTTTATGAGATTAAATATAATTAAAATATCGTCTTCTGAATTTTAATATTTTGAATATTTGATTTCCTTATGCGGATTCATTTTATCATATCTGAATACCTTGATAATCAAGGTAAGAGAAGTATTGAAGATAAAGTATTTTAAACTTTTTTTAGAAGTAGAAAATTATGACTTATTGAACATTTAATTTTTTAAATTCATTTTCCATATGCATAATGCAATAATTACATTCCCCGGAGATATTACATTTAATAGTAATCACGCTTCTCTACCTTCCATCCCTAATACGAAACTTCTGGAAATTAATCATTAAGTTAGGGGAACTTAATTTTACTTAATGTCCTTAATTCTTAAATACGAAATCATCATATTGATAATTCTTGATCTGCAAGGTTGAGTCGTTGATAAAATCATTCTTTAGAAGCACTGGAAAGGGCTATCGTTTACTATTAGCACCAGTCTTCTGTACATTGTTAAACCGGATTCTATGAACTGGGACCTGACGTAAAAACAGCGCTGTAGCTACTACGATGGATAATCATTCATATGAGGAAATAATACACTGGTGAAATAAATTAAGAGAATTTGCATATTTTATCGAATTCCATGAAAAGAATTGAACTGAAGGAAAAACCACTGCTTCTAGAAGCCTGGGCAAGGTCGTCCAAGAGCCACGACGGCGAGAGAAGATCGCTATTTCTCCATTTTAGCGAGGCGTAACAAAGGGGCTACAGCTTCTCAGCTCTCTCGGGACCTGTATGCAGCCACAGGAACCCATGTAACAAGGGTGACTGTTTCCAAAAGACTGAATGAGAGAGGGTTGTTTGCCAGAAGACCGGCTGTTTGCGTTCCGCTGACGTCTACGAACAAGAAGTCCGATTAGCATGGTGCATGTAGCTTAGTGATTGGAGTACGGAGCAATGGGCGACCGTTCTGTTCACCGATGAGTCCCGTTTTAGCTTAACCACTGATTCTCGCCGTACTTTCATATGGAGAGAGCCACGGACCCGCTACCTACCCTCTAATGTCAGCGAAATCAACAATTATGGCGGTGTAATGGTCTGGCAGCATGTTGGATGACCGCACACCTCTCGAGTCTTTGACAGAGGCTCTGTGACTAGTGTGAGGTATAGGGATGAGGTCTTGGAGCCCTATGTTTGCCTTTTCCGGGATGCAAGGGGCCCGAGCTCATCTTACAGGACGATAACGCGTAGCCACATAGAGAACTTCTGGTCGACGAATTTCTGGAGATTGAGGATATTCGCCGGATGGATTGGCCAGCCAGGTCTTCAGACCTCAACCCTATAGAGCATGTCTGGAGCGCAACTGCAACTCGCAACTCCCCTCCGAGAACCACCCAGGAACTAAAAACAGCATTGTTGAATGATTGGGACCAATTGCCACAGGCACTGATAAACTGCCTTATTTCCAGTATGACATCACGCTGCGAGGCCTGTATGGCTGTAAGAGGGAACCATACCCCCTATTAACCCATTTCTTTTGTGTCTTCTGCAGCCGGTGTTTCAGACCTTCAGACTCCCATGAGTGTTACACACGAACATGTGTGTCTATTATAACTGTTGAATGTTTATTTTGTTTGTATTGTATCAACCTATGTTCACGCCAGATTTTATTAAAATCTGTCCAGTAGTTCTGGAGATCGTCGATCAAAATTCTCTTAATCTATTTCACCAGTGTACATGAACTGAGAGCGTGCTTTTAAAAAAACATTGTTGGGCAGTTTTTTTCCAATTTTCTTTCAGATAATTAGTACTGATACCGTGCTGCTTTCGAATGCTAAGCAGCTCGAGCTGAAATATTGCAACATGATGATCTTGTAAGCAAATACAAAATTATGCATGCGTATATGTTTTGCAAACTGTAAATGCTCAGAAATGTAGATAATTTCATTAGCTCTGTCATTTGCTAAAACTTCCACTTTAGTAACCTCATTTCAGTCTCAGAAGAGAAGGCCTGAACATCCGTGCCTATAAAAATTGAGCATTCTCTTAAGTTTAGTTAGTCACAAAATGAAATCATTTTCGTAATCTAGTGATTATCCTTGCTTGGTAACAATAAAACTAATTAAGAGGTGAGGTTTCGATAATCCAAGTGGTCATCTATCCGAAGTTCGAAGAGCACTCTTGGACATGAAGTTATGCGTTTATGCATAAAGAGTGTGGGTAATTAGTGGAAGCTTTCAGAGAAAACTCAGTGTCCGTTAAAAATGGGTAATAAACAAAGCTGTAACATCTGTGATATTTCGATTCACAGCATTTATTGAAACAGTCCCTAAAACTCCAAAAACAATCGGCTTTGATGCTTGCGTAATATGATGGGCGATTAACGGCTCATTATTGGCGTTATTCCTCGAAAACCTCACATTATGCTCGGTACTTAAGCTGCTTCTGTTCATCTTTATTTTTGTGTGCATTCTGGCATGACAG
Organism: Stegodyphus mimosarum; assembly: GCA_000611955.2. NCBI lineage: Eukaryota > Metazoa > Arthropoda > Arachnida > Araneae > Eresidae > Stegodyphus > Stegodyphus mimosarum. The sequence goes on along the minus strand of KK112450.1, from coordinate 1,410,677 downwards.
TCCTCTATCAACCTATCTATCTATCTACACATACTCTGGACATGAATAAGTGCGCAACATAAAAAGGAGAATCATGGAAGCATTACCGACATCACAGTTACGGCGGCCGTTAAGTCAGGGTAGTTAAGTACCATTTTCCCCCCTTTTTTCGTAGTTGCATTAACGATAAGGTTTAAGTTTCGTAATCGGATTAAAGCGGGCGCATTTCGCTTCGAATTATGTTAATTTGCATTTCTTCCCCCCCCCTTTTTTTTTTTTAAATTTCTGACGAAGTTGTTTTCAAATCTTAGCACGTCTGTGGTTTTCCGGGGAGGTATTAAAAGTTCAGAAATGTAGATTAGATTATGCGTTTATTTTCTGCTTATAATCTGTGCCCTCCCTTCAAGTGGGAGCTTGATAATGACGTTAAGCGCAGTAATAGTAGTAACCCTTTTTTAGTAAAAATTCAGTAACTTGCTGTTTGCGTGTAAATGGTAACCACCGACTCCAACAAAAATGTTAATGCTGAACATAATACAGGATATGAACATTTCAGTGTGCATGGCCCTCGACATAAAATTATTATCATACTGTATCATGTGTTATAGTAATTTTCCGTATTAATGAAATGAAATTCAGACGTAATTATTTGTTTCGAAGAATTTTTACTGTGATGTACATTAAGTGGTAGTGAATGGTAGGAAATCAACTTTCTGCATATATTTTCCTAACAGTATGCCTCCTTTCCGTCATAAATATAGTTTTATAATACTCCTGTTACCAATAAAAGTTCAAATTCTCCCCCCCCCCTTTCCGAGAAAGAACCGAATTTGATATATATGAAGAATTCTTGAACCTTTTCACCTTCTCTAAAGCCCTCCCTCTTTTTAAATAGTCCAACACTAATCTCGATTTATGTTATTTTACATACCACTTTATACTTTTTTTTTCTTTCAGTGAAGACTAAAATATTCATTTACTGAACAAATTAAAAACTTGTTCCTCCTAGTAAATTAATACTTTCATACAGTCAGACAGAATGTGTATTGTGTATAAGACACATGAACTAATTCGTGTTCTTAAAAAAAAGAACTGATACTGTTAATTTATCGCTTGAAGTTTATTGAGCCTTCTCATTGAAACGAATAAGTTTATAAGTTTAATTTTGCGAGTTACTAATAATATAAAGTTAGCATGAAATTTAATTTTGCGAGTTACTAATGATATAAAGTTAGCATGAAATTCTTTCTATTAAAAAAGGGGCAGCTTTTAGTGTAATTTGACACCCCAAAGTAGAGTCCATCATTAAAATTTTGTAAATGATTACATATCAAATGGCATTAAAATATTTTCATTAATTATACAAAAGCTAGCAACTTTCATAGAAATAATTAGATATGTTATTTTAAAAAACAAAATAATAAATATTTATGTTATTAAGAGCTGCGTTTATTACTTTTAAATCTCTTAATTTGTTAATCAGTAACAGATTGATTAATTATAAAATCTACAAAATTCTAAGGCTTTGCCATATGACAACACACTGAATCTGAAGGGCATGGAAGATACATTCAATATCAGGTTTCGCGCATTGACCATATTTGTTAAGGCACTTCGATAATAAACATTTCTTCTAGATTTTATCAATACTTTTTCTGTTAGTTTCCGGATTTCTACAGATTTTATTTTGCCAGGTCGCGGGTCGCGATTTTACATCCTCATTGGGTGAGATAGATGGCGGCTGAGAGGGATAAAAGCGCGTGTTTATAATAAATTTTAAAAACTGTGTTTTTAAATGATTTAATTAGATAATGTTATTAATTACTTCAGTGGTTGTTCATCAAGAAGCATTATAATTAGTATTATTAGTTATTGTCATCTTAAATTAGTGTAAACGATTTTTTTTATATTTTATTTAAGTAAAGTCGCGTAGAGTTTTATAAGAAGAATCCTACAAAAAGTGGTTTCAGATTGACTGATTAGATGCATTCAATTTTATTCTAGTCAGTTTTGTTTTTAAAGAAAGGTAACCTACCCTGTATTCTTCAGTGTTAATGGAATCTTTTCATTTGATCCAGTTACTACAACACCACTATAGAGGTAAGGAGAATTTTGGGAGTTATTAATATTCAAATTAGAAATGATTCTTGTTTACGAGAATGGTTCAGAATTTTTTAAATTGTAATTTTTTGGGGGGCTTGCTTTTTTTAAGAGGCTGTATATGTCAATATAAAGCTTTCACGCGTATCATAAAAATATTAATTTATTTTCATAAGACCAATGTAATTGCATTATGGTCCTATCATGTACATAGGAAACTTAGTGTACTACTCATAAAATGCTAGCAGGTATGGTTTTCAAATAAAGACATCCTAATCAGAATACAAATGTGGTGTTGTCTTTAAGAATTATGAATTAATTAATGCAAAGTACAGGCGATCGACCTACTTAGCGCTACGCAGTTTTCCATTGCGAGAGATGGAGTTATGAGGATTATATATGATACCGCTCTTATTCTGCCACGAAGCTGTCGAACAATTTCTTTGCATATAATGCAATATTTTTTTGGAAAGTAAAGGCATGGACTGATATCAACAGTTTATTGCAGCTGAACATAAACAGTTAACAGTAAATAGCCATTGAGTGTGGAAGATGATCTTTTATGAAAAATGAAATCGGAAGTATTTCATGCCATTTTGTTTACGCAATGTACTATCATGGCAACTACGTGCAACAGAAATAAATACGTGAAGGTAGGTAAGGTTAGCAGCAAAGTTTTTATCTCAGTGAATGGTAAAATTAGGAAAGAAATTTACCTTATCATGTTATGTCATGCTTAATAAATGTTAAATCAAATAACCAACCAATCAGCCGGTTCATCGTTTAATTTTTAATAATTCTTAGACGCATTATTACATCATATCACATTGCCAAAGTGAAGCAATGTAAACAATGTATCAAATTGATTCTTTGATCTTTGCCCTTTTTGAACAATGTAAATACAGGTTATTCTTATGCGATTATAGAGCTTGACCAAATGTACACTGATTTCGATTCCTTTTAAAGAAATTTTAAAAAAAAACTGTAAACTGTGGAATTTATGAAACAATTTTAATTAATTTAACATTGAAAATTTACTTCAAACATATGCTTTTTAAAAATCATACATACATTTTTAATGCATATAAATTCTCTCGTAAACTCAAATTACTGTTTACTTTACTAAAAAGAAATTATTTAAAATGAGATGTATTAATGTACTTTATGATTAAATTTATAGTTTTAAAAAGTGCATTTTTTACAAATATGAAGGGTAGTTCTCATGTTGCTACGTTGTTTTTCATTACGATTATGTCGTAAGTTTTTTACTTTCGAATCTTCATTTTAAACATATTTTTATCACATATATTTATTTTTAATAAAGAAATTCTGAATGTTAATTTTATATAATCATCATTGTAACTGATAAGCCCTTCATTCTGCTTACCAGACTTTTAAGTTTAAAGAGGTAAATTGCTAATAACTCAAAACATTTGTTTTGGAAAATGTGGGCCAAGTGAGGATGGATAGGGAAATTGAGCAGCCTAAATGCAGTCAGTGTTGCCTTTTGCCTTAGAGTAATCCCGACCTTGACGATAAATATACATGCGGTATTCGGACCGATGTCCTATTGTTTACGCAGGGGGGGAAATATAGTTTCGTTAATTTATGAAACTATCCCACATATGACACAAACAGGTGGAGTGTTTTTTTTTCTTGCTATATCATCTTTTGGGGGCAAAGCCAATATGTCAGAATCCTTAACTTAACGCGAGTAGTGCATTTTTTCGTAATTTGCCATTTACACTTCTTACGGATATTACTTATATGATAACATATGAATATGACATTACTAACAATTAGTATTACATTGTTATACTGTACATTAGTATTGCATTGCTCCACGTAACTGCTGTGAGTCCTCGGATTATCCGTGAATGTATATTACTCGTAGATATATATATATGTAATTTATACAGAAATACGTTCTATTATTCTGGGTCCACTAGCGTCCCAGAGGTAAAAACATTAAAACTGGCTGTTCAACCCATTTGAAATCTCTGCGAATCGACTAGCTGCAAAGGAATTTTTATGATTTTTCCCATATGTAATACAAGTTCTCCATAGAGGTATGGAGTTCTTAAAATCTTAAAAAGTCCTCCATAGAGGCATCCTTGTCTTAGACAGATATGCTTTGCCATAATCCAAATTCATTCCTTTTTTTACTGTTTTATTATTTTGTTTTATCTGAAAGGTAATAGAATTTTTTCGTTTAATAATTCAATTCGTATGGAAAAATTTTATCATCTAAAACTTAATAGAATTTTTTCGTTTAATAATTCAATTCGTATGGAAAAATTTTTATCATCTAAAACTTATTTTTATTGAAATAATGATCTGTCTACATGTACAATAAATAAGCCAGTTAACTTTTTAAATAGTCACGAAATCCGTAGTTAATAATTTCCCAGCTCATAACGTACGAAATAAAATATGAACTTTTTGGATACAACCCCTTTAGGCGGAACTGGAAGAGACAATTTCTGTTATGTCTGCTTTCTAATGTTGCGCGCTAAAATGTCCAATCTTTTCTCTCCACACTGCCTCGTAAATCGGTCATCGATGAGAACCGTAATCAATAAAATAAACACTTGAATTGCGACCGAAAATTGTCAAATTTCCATTACAGCTAAATGTTTTCCTTTTTGCGTTATAGGATTTTAAGTGATTAGCGGATATATTTTCATTTTAATGCAAAGATTACTGCATTCAGAATTTAATCTAAGCAGAAAATACACTCACGTTTGTGAAAATTGCAACACCATGAAGGACTTACGCGAGTGAGCTGAAATTTTCAGGAAATGCAAAGTAGCGCATGATATGCAAATGATTAGAATTGCAAATCCGTAGCGCATGCGTATGCTGAGCAGCGTCCTCTGAACGGCTGATGGATCCGAATAAATAGACGGCTGTAGCGAGGCGTGTATGGTTATCGGTGGTTATCTGCTAGTGGTAAACGTTAACTCAATCTGTACTTATGCCTCGTCGACGAAAGAGAGCGAGATTTGAAAAACTTACAGAGTTTGAACGAGGGAGAATCATCGGCCTTCGTGAAGCTGGATTGTCGTATCGTGCAGTAGCCTCTCGTGTGCAGCGTAACAGCAGCACAGTGATGCGCGTTTGGAAGCAGTGGACGGACGAGTGTCGGACAACTCGGAAATCCGGGAGTGGACCCCGAAATGTGACGTCAGCTCGCGATGATAGACACCTGGTCCGCATGGCGCGGACGGACCGTACAGCTTCCTCTAGACAATTGGCAGCACTGTGGTCAATAGCTACAGGTGTTTCATTGTGTGCTTCATCAATTCGTAGACGTCTGCTGCAGTGTGGACTGCGCGCACGGACTCCTTTATACAGGATCCCCCTAACGCACGACCATCGCCGCCTGCGGCTACAATGGGCCAATCAGCATAGAGACTGGCGTGCTGATTGGCAGCATGTCGTGTTTTCTGACGAATCCCGCTTTAATTTGTGGTACCATGATGGCCGCATTCGTGTCAGACGCTATGCCGGTGAACGCCACCTTCCGGAGTGCATTATCGAACGCCACAGTGGACGAACACCCGGAGTTATGGTCTGGGGCGCCATAGCATATCATAGACGATCTCAATTGCTACGAATTGTGGGCAATCTGAACAGCAACCGGTATATCCGTGAAGTTCTACAGCCCGAAGCTGTTCCCTTCCTTCAAAGCTTGCCAGGCGCTGTATTTCAACAGGACAATGCCCGCCCTCATACTGCTCGGATTGTTAAATCCTTCTTTGCAGCGCAGCAGGTACAGCTTCTTCCTTGGCCTGCGTGTTCCCCGGATATGTCGCCAATTGAACATGTGTGGGATGTCATTGGTCGGCGTCTTGCTCGTGATCCTCGTCCTGTTGCGTCTGCAGACGAACTTTGGGTACGCGTACAAACGATATGGAATGCTCTTCCTCAGTCAGACATTCAAACTTTGTTTGACTCCATGCCACGTCGTGGAGCAGCACTTATTGCGGCGCGTGGTGGCCACACAAAATACTGATTCTGATCTCTTGTTCTTGTTTGTTTGCTTTGAACATTTAATCATTTATTTGTACCACTACCACTCAACTGTGTATTAAATTGCATTCAATTATGACGATTCCTTCTTGGTGTTGCAATTTTCACAAACGTGAGTGTAATTCTTGTGTTAAATCGACACTAAAAATAATCGCGGAAATTGGCGTTACGACAATATCATCGTAACGCCAATTTCCGCGATTATTTTTGTAAGAGTTTAGAGAATTTTCTAAAATTTCGGAAATATCGGATTTTTTAGCCATATCGAATAAAATCCGCCAATTTCGGATTTTTTCCTGTTATTTTTTAATTTTTATTATAATGGTTAGATTATATTTGAATAGCATTTATACTACTTCATGTTAGAATTTCAGCAAAAATACATTTCAAAGTAGTCTCATTCCAAAGTCCCGAATTAAAGTGAATTGTCCTGAAATCAGAGATTTCAAAGTCGATTCCCGAATTAACGTAAAGTAGTTCTGCTCTGCCTGTCAATGATGTTTTTTTTTTTTTTTTTTTTTTTTTTTTTTTTTTTTTTTTAACATACCATTTAATGAAAAAATTTTGTATATGTACAGTATAACATTATAAAAACATCGTCCAATTAAACAATCATCTTGATCAAATATAAAGATGTTGAATACGTTTCCAGAATTTGATTGGTTTATAAATGTAAATTTCAATTAAAAACGTATAATGTAATTTTATTTAACTACACTCTAAGTTTTTGTCTTTTGTTTTGTTCTGGTATATATTCACCTCAGATGTTAAGATAAATCCTCAACCGTGAAAATGTTAGTGTAAAATTTCAAGCCTCGGAAATTTCGCGAATTTTCACTACTTATCCCACTACCACAACGCGAGTTTTTCCTTTTTCTGCAACAAAAGTGTTACCCTTATTTTGAAATACGATGAATACTGATTTTATCTTTTAACTAACCCCAATTCTAGATTACTGAATTTTTGTTTAGTTTCTTTTCGCTAACACATTTAGTTGCTCGGCTTCGGGGTTTGGCTTCCGGAATCACCGTAATTAATTTTGTAAAATTTTAGTCATAGTTGAGAGATTTGTGATAGTAGATTTAATTCCCACGGTATATTTTAAAAATATGGTTAAAATGTTTTAAGTATTACCACCAGTGTTGTTTTAATATAAGATATTTGTCGCAAAATTATACTGATGGGAATCAAAGTGAGTTTTTCGAAAGTAATCTCCTCATTTCAAGCTTTCAGGATATTCATTCCCTCCACGATATGTACAGTGTGGACATGGGTTTAAAAAAAAAAATAAAAATTATGAAACATTTGAGGCATCCAGTGTCCTGAGCACTGACGGACTGACTGGTTACGTGAGACTAATGATGATTGTCTGATTCAGGTATATTATAATCTGCAACATATTTATTATGCATGAACACAGTCAAATGTAGATGCTCATTATTAATACCACTCTATCCCTTTTTTTTCTAACATTAATCCGTCGAGAGGACTTTCAAATGAATATACTTTATGTGCCCTGATTCTGTAAACACATTCCAGTCACAATGTGCAGAAATTCGAGTCTGGATTCAAGGGCCTTTGGGTGCTATCCTTTGCATATCATCATAACTATTAAGGAAATATTCGTCCTTAGCGACCAACAGAATACAGCACGAGGATAATAACTGCGGCATGTGAATTGGGGGGGAAGGTGACATGAGCTATGGGATATTAAATTTGTCAAAACCTGCATCTTTACAATTGCAGTATAATTATTTCAGTGTAATTATAATTTAGTTGATATTCGTATTTTTTATTCAAAAGTTTTGACTGAATAAGGAAGGCTCTTCAATAACAAGAAGCTGTTGAAATATCATTATTTTTTAACTAACCGCTTACAGTTACAATAAAAAAGAAAAACATTTAATGATTTTTTGTCATTGCACGGGTCCAGCAAGTAATTAATGATGATCGAGATGAACTGCATTTATTGCTTTTAAATCGCTTAGTTTGTCAATTAATAGCAGATTAAATTTGAAAGAAAAACTAAATACGTATATTAACGTTTTGCCGAACGGCACACAAACTGGCGGGTGGAAAATTACAATAGTTTAGTTTAGGCAGTGCCAATACATTTCTTTTAAGTCGTGAGTCTGTTGATTAAATTTGAAATAGAAATGCCGTACATTTTGGCGAATAACAACACATTGCTCTTAAATCGCTGAGTTTGTCAGTCAAAATTTTGTTTCGCACAAAATATGAAATAATTAAAAAAAACTGAACTTCAGAAACCGAGCTTCAAAGTGCGTATGTTTGGGTTGAGGGATTACATATGTAAAAAACGTGTATTGCCGCCATTTTTCCGTAGTACTAACAGTATAATTACATACACACAGATTCTTCATTATTTATTTAATAATAAATTCTTATAAAACACTTATTTAACAGTAAAGGTCTCTGTCTAGTGTACAGTAATCCTCTCCCGAATTCAATTTCATATGAGAATGCACTAGTGTGTGATTCTTCACTTCACCAGCGACCGACTGAGATATGGCCTCTGAGTCAAATCCGAAAGAACCGGCTAATTGCAATAGCGTTTTCATGGTTTACTCTGTATGTAATGTGAATATGAGAAAGTGTCCCTTCCATGACGAGAATATGAGCATATTCCCAATATGAGCGAGACCTTCGTGAAGAACTTTAGTTTTTCATGAGGTTTAAAGGCCGATAACCGTAGTAAGACATCAAAAAAAAAAAAAAAAATCTTTCCTCTCTGATGATACAGAGGACTAACTGCTGTAACATTATGATTCACATGAAAAATGTGTCGCTTTACAGCATTAGGAAAATTTATTGTAAATATTAGAAAAATATTTTTTTCTATTTTTTTACTAATGTAAGTATAAAACTAATGTTTGAAACTTGAAACATTTCCTAAATTCTGGAAAACTGAAATGAAACTAATTTTCGTATATATTTTAATGCGAAAAGTTTAATCATTTTATTAGGAAAACGATAGGATATAACTATTTTCTGTATTAAAGTAAGTAAATAATTAAAAAGACATCACTTTCAATACGGAAAACCTGCGATTGCTGTTATTGTTTAAAAAACAAACTATTTATTATCCTTTGTTGAAAGAAGTTCTCGGAAAGATACAATAGTGCATTGTTTTATAATTTTCTTTCCGGCAGTTGGTACATCATTTTCTACGGCAATTTCCTTTGCTGAATACAAAATATGAAAATTGTGTCGCGGCATCAGGCTAGCTGATATTTGAAAACATGAAATTCAGTTTTAAATGTTCTCTGCAAATATCACTTCACGAATTTATACATAAACGTAATTTTGATATGGCGTAAAAGTTGATATTGGTACATGATGCTGGAGGAAATATTTTTTCTAACGAGAGATAGTCGAGGACTATGAAGAGCTCTTTTACTGTAAGCATAGACTAACTCAAACACGTAACATTCAGTTAAACTGGTGCAAGGTTCCGCATCCTTGCGAAACAATATTTTTATTCTTTAACATTTAAGTTTTACATTTTTATCTAACATTAAAAAGAGAGAGGTTGCAGACTTTTTACATGTTCATTAGATAGAAAACACATTAGAAAAAAAGTAATGTAACAGTGACAGATACCGAAATGCTGAAGTTCGATAGAGTGTTTGGATAGAGTTCGAAAGTATTTACCGACAGAAGGACGTGACATTCCTTTATTATTATCACTGGTTATTAAAATTTTGATTTCGCTCTCCTTTTATGAAGTAAAAAGGAAGTACTGTAATCGCGAAAAATTTCGGGGATCATATTTCAACGAAAATATCCATTTTTAGAGCTATCGAATGCAATTTAACGATGTTTGGCATTTGTACATAAGGGCAGAATAAGAGACTCTTTTTCCCCCAAAAAAATTATAAGACTCATTTAAAATGGATTCTGAAGAGATTTTTTTCGTGGCGTCTGTACGTACGTATGTATCTCGCATAACTCAAAAACGAATAGTCTTAGAAAGTTGAAATTTTGTATATATAGGACTATGAAAACATGCAGATGTGCTCTCTCTCTCTATATATATACACTGTGTTACTCGGTTCAATAAGCTCGGATTTTTTTTATTCTTATATGTTGGTAAATTTGCTCATTTTTTTGCTTTAAAAATGATTGAATTATGCTGTTCTTATCTTCCGGTTAAGGTTTTTATGCCATTAGTAAATCTGCATGCAATATTTGTAGAACTATTAACAATTTTAAAGTTGTTTAAGTGCAACTAAGGTTAGGTTATTCAATTATGGCAAAGCACACGAGGGCTATCTGCCTAAAGGGAGGGATGCCTTCGTGGAGGACTTTCTAAGGGACACTGGCTCGTATACACGTTACACATGGGGAAAACCACGAAAACGCCCATGCAGCCAGCCCGTTCGCGGGATTCGAACCTCGGACCGAACTACCAGTATTCAGCGTCTTTACCGCTCGGCCGCTGGTGTGCTCTAAGTGCAGCTAAGCCTAATTATTTTACCATATAGCAGCCATATTTGTTAACATTTGAAATTTAGCAGAATAGTGGATTTGTTGCCAATCTAGAGAAACTAAGCTTCGGAGCAACAAAGGTAACGCCTTTTTTTATTATTGCGAATTAAATCAGTCTTAACCCATTCTGGAATTTATTGGAGGAAATAAGTAATTTTTAATATAGATATTTTGAGATTTTATGTATTTTTGCCTTGTCACGAAGTGAGAACTCAATTACTTGAAATACTAAATCGTCTGTGAAAAACTTTTGTTGTTGTTTGTTTGTTTAATTTCTTCTATTCATCGTTTTAGATTTATTATAATATGTGAATACAACATGTGGCAATAATTAGATAACTCTTCAGATGTTATAACTTTTTCTGTATTCTGAGTTATAAAATGAATGAGATATAACACTGTTAAGTGAACTTGCGCCAGAGTGTCGCCATGGTAAGCAGATAAAGTGAATTTTAAAGAGTGCCGCATTTATTCTATTGTGGTGTATGCGCAATCGACGAAGTAGATTTAATTGAATCCAAGAAGTTTAAATGCAGTGCAAGAACAAATGCGTATAATTTATTATTCCGTGCAAGGAAGTCATGTGGTGTACATCACATTATTTAGTGTTACGTGACTACGTGTATCATTTTAGGGAGCTTAAATTAAAACACTTCTAAAAGAATTTAAATGCTTTTCAAAATCGCTTTTCAAAACAATTTTTATGAACGAACTCAACCACAGGATTAGGCAGAACAAAATACAATCTATATGACTGTATTTACTTCTGTAATTCACATACATTCTTTTTTATAATTTTACAACATTGTAAGAAAAGGGCGCGATTAAATGAGGAGAGGTTAAAAAATGCTTTATAACAAATTTTAAGATCCTTTCCATTAAAAAAAATCCCAACAATAGTTAAATGTAGCAGTCAGACTGTTCAAGTGTTTACACAATTGATTATACGTGACGGAAAATACTTTAAAAATACTAGACATTTCATACTTGTTATAGTCCAGCGTACCTTAATTTTTAATTTCGCCGTAAAATTCTGGCGCATAAATTAAGTTTTTCTAAATATCATATCTAGTGCTTTTATATATTAGTAATACATATTAATCGTCATTATTACCAGCACAAAAATAGTAATAAGATAATAAATTTGACCCTCAAGTGAAACCTTAAAAATAGCTTTAGGAACAGTTTCAAAAAGATTAGAATATGTACAGGATGTTTATTGTGTGAAATAAGAAGAAAATGGTAGTTGTCTCTTTAGGACTTGCATTCATTAAAAAAAAAAAAAAAGTCTGACAGTTTCTTATTCTTTCCAATTCTGTAGGAATGTTTGTCTAATGTTTTGTTTTAATGTTTAATTTAAAATTTTCATTTCAGAATGTAAGAAAAAATTTCAATTGTTAATGCCAACCCAGCAGTTTATAAATGAAATTTGTTCGCACATTTTGCCATCTAATATCATCAATCATGTTATTAAGCTTGTTTTCAGCGGAGGAAAGAAGGTTTATGACCTTTTCAGTGTCTGGACTGTAACCATTATCTAAGACTAGCCATTTAAAAACGTCTCATTGTTTATTTCAACCCGATTACACTCGATTTCTTGCATCCAAAACATTTTGATTTAGAATTTGAATCATTTATCATGTTGAAACAAAAGCTATAACTTTTCCCTATGTTAATATTTGAGCGATTTGGGGAGGGTAGGGGGGAAGCTGACTGGCTTTTCGCTCTAAAGAATTAAGAAATTTTACAATTTTAGACAAGTTTATGAATTTTGTAAAATTAATTAATAGTCGCAAATAAATTTTCAGCAACATCATTATACTGAATATATTTTCAGTATTCTTCCTCTCGAATTTATAATCGATCTGGTTGGTTTAGTTTTCACAGAAAGAAGTGCAGTCAGTTATATAAAATAAATTCATGTTGAAAATATTCATTCTTTGGCTTCCAAACATAACAGGTCTCTTTCCTCCCTTCCCTCTACATAAAGTGTCATTCATCAACATTTCTTTAAACCCATATAATCTTTATTTTTACGTACGTTCAGGTACGGTATAGTCGAACATAATTCGGGTATTTGGAATATTGTACCGTTATTATTTGTACGGATATTTCTCCACAACCCTGCTGAGTACTTCATGGATACAAAATGGAAAGGAGGCTTCTTTAATGGGTGAAAATGTGCTATATGTAACCATTTTTTCACATAATATTAAGTAGAGATTTTTCTTTTCTTATTAAAAAATAAAGAGAGAGAGACTTCTTTCCCACAATTATATTTTCAGAATAGCTATGTAATAGATTTAAACATAACAGCAGATTCTTCTTTGAAATATTGTACTGTAATTTGAAATTTTCAAATCCAACTTTTTAAAATTTATTCATATACCTTAATTCGTATATCTGGAATTTTGCTATACTTATACTTGGAATCGTCATACATTTGGAAAGCATTTTATCCTTTTTTTATTGTAATGTCTTTTTGGAAATGGCCCCCCAATTCGCGCCGTTAAGCGAACTTCAGCGTTCCGAGAGGGTGTTTTTCTCCTGGTAGCTCTCTCTAAGCTGGCTGAAATAGATAGTAACTGTACACATCGATCACCTTCCTCATTTTCTTTTGGAGTATTATGGTTTTTGCTGGCAGGACACATTCCACTAGAACATTAAAGGATTTTCTTTTTCGTAAACGACTTGCAATTTTATTATTATCTTTTTACAACAAGACACTCGAGTTGTAACAGACATCTTTATTATATCCGGCAAAATAATAAATCTGTAATAGTTGTACGTATATTAAAGCATCTCACATACATTTTTATATCCCTTAGTAACAATCATAAACAGAATCTTTTAAAATAAATTGATTTACCATCTCTCTACATGCCGCCCGTGTTATTTTCTGTTAGATTTACATGTTCAAACTAAAAGATGCATCCAAGAGGGTAGATGATTAATATATCATGCTATATGTTGAAATTATGAGAAAATTTAATTTTACACATAGAACAGCATAATATATGTTTAAATTTCAACAGTTATCGGCTAATTTTATTAATATCTTGAAATGTTGAACTTTTTTTTTTCCCCGGACGTCGCACGCAATAGTACTCGCCGACGGGAGGGAAGCCTGTGGAGAACTTTTAAGAGAAATTGGCTCGTATCCATATTACACATGGGGAAAACTGCGAAATTAATTCACGAAAACTCCCGGGCCGAACTACCAGTGTTCAGCGATTGTACTGTTCAGACACTTTTTATTGAAAAACTTTTCTTTTCACAGGCAAGAACTTTTTTAGATTTTTTTTCTGTATGAAAAGACTAGTACAGAAGTGATTGTCAGTGAGATATTTCTTTAGAACCTTTTAATAATAGTTCCGTTTAATTTTCGCTTTCACAATTTTTTTTTATGATTTCATATTTTAGAACTGCAGTAATCTCAGCGTTTAAATTCGTTTAAAAATATCTTGGGATTCTAAAAACAATTCGAAAAAAGCAGTATCTAATGTAAAATTTAAATATATAAAAAGCAGACTGCTAGCAAAACAAAATGTTGCGAACAAAGCGACCAATATATAAAAGCGGAAGTTCAATCGTACATCAAATTGAATTTCAGATTAAGTGATGTAAAATTAGTCTTTATCCATCAGAATTTTTCTCTTTTACAATACATAAATAATTTTTTCTCAGCTAGAAAATAAAAATTTTGAAGCAAATTCTTTGCAGAATTTTTCTATGCATATAAAAGCAAATTTTGTAGTTTGCTTATAAAAAGGTATACCAGGGAGAATTTTTTCCCTACCCTGAATCCTATTCACAAAACAAGTTCATTACTTACAAATCACACACTACGTAACTGCAAGTGAATTACCGTATTAGTTAGACTGTAAGACAGCTTCACGCATAGAAACCTTTGATTTTGAAGATGTAAGATATAGCTCCATTAAGTCTAAACCCCAATTAGAATAATATTCATTATGCCTTATTCTAAATGTAGAAAGTTCCTTGCATTTATGCACAAAATTTATGAGGATGTTGGAAGGGGATGACTTAAATTACACTCATGTCCATAAATTAAGGATAATGCAAAATTAGACAAAGGAAGAGTTAGAAGCAAAACAAATTTGACTTATTTGTAAAGCTTATTTATTAAACAAACGGTAAAGAGCAAAAAAAAAATGCTATATGTTTGATATTATTAAAAAAAAATAACGATTTTTTCTCCCTGGAGCAAATTACAAAAAAAACCTATTTACAAAAAACCAATATTACATGGTTGGTATGATTCTTAATACATTGTATGTCTCTCAGACGATGCAATACAGTCTGATTCAAGTCCGGTGAGAATGCTGGCCAGTCCATACGGGTGATATCCTCCGATTGAAGGCATTCGCTTACGATGTTTGCAGAGTGAGGACGGGCGTTGTCATCCATAAACACAAATTGTGCGCCCATGGCGCCCCGGAACAAACGTACATGTTGTTCCAGAATGACGTCCCGATAGATTTGGCTTGTCATGGTTCCAGGTCAGTTCTGGAACTTAGAATAATTCCACCCCAAATGAGCACTCCTGCACACCGTAACGGTGTCGTTCAATTATGTTTTCTTGGTGGTAACGGGTACCTGGAGCTCTCCATATGAAAGTCCGGAATCAGACTGCAGGCTAAACCTGGACTCGTCGGAAAACATCACACAAGGCTACTGTTGCGGTGTCCACAAGGAATGCTCTCTACTCCAGGCTAACCGCAGGCGATAGTGAGTTGCAGTAAGTGGAACGCATCTGACAGGTCTACGAGCATATAGACCAATCTGCCCTAAGCGTCTGTACATGGTCTGCCTTGAAATTGTCGTACCAGTGGCTGAAGAGAGCTGACGAGACAGGTCTGAGGCTATGCTCCGCCTGTTTCTTTTGGTGGTAACTGCCAAATACCGGTCCTCATTCGGCATTGTAACTCTGGGGCAACTTGTGCTGTAACGTCTACTCACATTACCATCATCTTGGAATCGTTGCCAAAGCCTGGAGATGACACTCTGGGCAATTCCAAGTTCGTCTGATACTTGCAGTTGGGTACGCCCACATTCCAGACGGCCGATAATTCTACCACGTAAAAAATCATCCAAATGCGTCCTTTGAGTCATAACTATTGGGTTATTGAACTGAAATGCTTATAAAGCGCCTGCGAACAATTTTACTTCTTTGCCTGTATTCCTTATATATCACTCTCGTCATTGTGACGTACCATCGGTGTCATCTGTTTACTTTCTGAAATTTGCATATGATTCTTGAAGATGTGTGTAGTGATTTTACAGGTGATATATTTATTTTAGAGTTCGATTTCCGCGTGACTCCGAATTATCCGTAATTTATGGACATGAGTGTATTTTTCAGTACATATTTTTGCCCGAAATTAAATATTCTGTCAAATTTTCCAACCCAAGAGCTAAACGAATGAATGGTCATTAATAAAAATTGCACTGAAGAAACATCACTAGTTTTTAGGTTTAGAGTTGTGCTCTTAGAACTTATTAAATTGCTATGAGCTCGCTGAATTTTGCATGTAAAGTTTATAGAACGTTTTTCTTTTAACTAACGATGAATATTTTTCTAAATGAGCTTCTAGATCTACGGGGACCATATGAAAAGTTAAATTTTATATTTTTAAAGCTATTCTGTACCCAGTACTAAAACGTTTTCGTCACATGTTCCACCTTATTTAATGAAATTTTGTAATCCATAAAAAAAAAATGTTTTCCCTTAACATCAAAGTCATACAAAAGTAAAAAATTACTCACAACGTTTAAGATGTACGGTTTTTCTAGCGCATATAAGACGGATTTAATTTTCGGAAGGTCAGTTAAAGGGAAAAAATTTCATCTAGTATTCGGACCAATACGTTACATTCACTGTAAATAAGAAATATATCATAACAAATTTTAAATTATTGCACAAAATGGGAGTAAAAATCGAAAACGAATATTCAAGCAACACTTATTGTATTTGCTAAATCGGAACATCAAAACCAAACTTGTTTCAGTATTAAAGTACAAACGTCATATATAAATGAAAATTCAGCCGCGCAAATATATTAAGGCAAGACCAACTAAAAACAAGTAACTACTACTCCATAAAATGGCAATAATCAGAATCCAGTAAAAAATTTATATCAGATTTGTATCTTAATTTGTTATATTCAAAGTGTAGTAATTAGTAAAATAATTTTTATTTTTTTAATAAGTGACGCATTATTTCCCTTTAACTTTATCATAAAAGACTTTAATTTCACGATCGAGAAATATAATAAGTGCAAATCTATTGTTATTAAAAACAATTAAATTATGAGCTATTAAGATGCACATTTCCAAGGCCGATGCAAAAGAATCCAAGTCTATAACTGGTTTCGACGATGAAATCAATCGGATATATTTTCTTTATCCTTCGGTATTTTGTTAAACTAAGTAAAAGTATAAAGTTGGAATTGAATTCATTTCAGTTAAAAATTGTACCGTCTAGACATACATTACAGTCTGCTACGCTAGACAACTGCATAAGCACTATGTTTTCTTGATGAAAATTACGCTGCATGCCACAAAATTTCCGATTTTCTGACATGTAGCACAAATTCTCACCAATCTCGGTCGATTTTCATCTGCTGAGCCAAGCAAATTTTATTAAATGCATTATATATGTATATAAATGAAACAGCATGCAACAATTAAAAGAATTAATATATTGTATATAATAACTAAATTGCAGTAAAGCCTTTCCTATTACTTAAATGCTAAACATTTTTTTCTCATTAATTTAAGTATTTTCCAACCATTTTTTCTACATTTATTTTTATATATGTTATAATTAATCTGTAACCGATATAATCTATTCTATAGATCTATAAACAAAATTACGTGCTTTTTGAAAAGCTTCTGGAATGTCTTATCAGTGTATAAAAATAACTAATCATTTTCTTTTAAAATAAAATGCACGGAATACTTTTGTTGAAAAATAATGAAAATGGAGATACACATATTTAAAAATATTAATAATTAAGTAACCTCTGATGCTTGGTTCACTGCAACCCGTATCATTTCTAGGTAAACGTTTAACTTTACCAGTAATGTAAGTAATATTAAAAAATACATAAAACAGTTTTTTCTCATTTCTCCTTCAAAATGGGAGATAAAAAATACTCTTTTAAAGGCCTTTCAAAATCCGATTCGAGTGTATTTAAAAGAGTAGTTGCTTTGTTTGCTTTCATGATTAACAACAAGTGTGTTCAGTAATTACGCGGTTTTTATCCCGCAACAAAAATTTTAAAAAAAATTACATATCTTGAAATGGAGAAATTTAAAAGATGTTTGCAACATTAAAAACACTTTAAAAACTAAAATACATGAGTGTTCGAATAGTAATAAAGCAACCGAATATAATAGGTATAAAATTAAGTAACAAAAAGTCACTTACTCTGCGCTTCGTCTCCGCTGTTTAACGAATGTGTAATCCATTTTTAATTCCTGGTAAGTAATCCTTAATTACGTCGGTATAAAGGAAACTGGATGTTATCACAGAACTTTTCTTACCACAATGCTCCATAGTAAATCACTTTTATATGAATAAATTTTAAGTCATCAGTGCAGTTATATTCCATAATCACTGGCGATACCCATGTCAAAAAAATCATCAAATCCTTGTTTGTTTTTGTATGAAAAACTCCCTCCTGTTTCAAATTTCTGCTCCAACTCTATACCGCGCTAGATACTGACTGCCGACTGGCAGGTAGGCGGAAGCCTTTCGGTCGGCTCTCGATTCGCCAAGTCGTTTCGCCAAATGTCGCCAAAGCGGCATCTGTCATGAAGATTTTTTTAGTTGCCGAGATTAAGATCTAGTCGTGTCGTTTTTAATTCCGCGGTCGAGTAGGGAGCAGAATTGTTTCTATCCACCCGACCCCTATATCGCTAGATCTGGCTGTGTGATAAACAGGGGCTATAAAAGGATTTTATTGAGCTGGCGTGATTGTTCGAGGATCGAATGTTTAATATTTTTTGCTTATAGACTGCTCGAGATTGAAAAAATATTTTTCGGATATGGAATATATCTTGCGGCTAATGCTGTTCTTTTATTTATACATTTCGTCGCCTGTTTCAATGGAATTTGTTATGTTTTGTTCTGAATCTTAGATGTTGATGCATGAGAAGTAGCGTTTACTGTTTTGGTGCTTTTCTTTTTAAATAAAATTTTCATTATAAAGATTAAAGGCGCTAAAAAATTACTTCTGATTATTCCAGTTAGGAGATGCAAAGCATTGTAGAATATTTGTGAGATTTCCTCTGTTCACACAAACACTCATGAACGTTATGCTATAATTATGTAGTTTTCTCAGTAATTATTTATAGAATACTCTAAATCATTCTAATCCTTTATTAGGTCATAATTATTAATACGATCTTTTCTGAATAGCATGAAATTAACTGTAAAATTTCGATTACCATCCCCCTGCACCAGCATACTCTATTTCAAAACTTTAGTTATGTCAATTCGCGAGTGCATTTTGTGAAGGCAAATCGCGTGCCATAACCAGATGTCTAACTTTATTCTTTCATTGCTGGAACATCTTACAGCTAGTTTCAGCGTAAAACTAACTAGTAAAACAACATCGTACGACTACTTACTAGTACAGGTACAAGTAATATTCCCACAGCACTAACTGTACAGTTCTACCTCACTTTTAATGGAGAACACCCAGGGGGCGATCCGAGAGTCCCATACCATTCTTCCCCTACCATCCGCTACTCGAAAAGGTTTTCAACTCGCCAGTATTTTAAGTGCTCCATGCCACACAGATGCTTTACACTTCCTGTTTCTTCCGGAATTCGAACTCGGACCTGTCGGTAATGCAGCGAGCGTTTATTTTCTAGTGAACGAAGTTTGGTGCCATGAAAACTATCAATTGCTTTTGTGTAGATCCTTACTCAAAAAGGGTGGGAGGAATTAGGCCTGCCACCGGTCGAGCGGTTAAATCGCTGAATTAAATCTGATTCGAATTTTAATCCTGCTGTATGGGAGTTTCCGTGGGTTTTTTTTAGGTGTGTAATATGAGTAGAAGCCATTTCTCTTAAAAAGTCCCCGATGAAGACATTCGTTCCCTTAGCGAGATAGCCTTCGCTTTCTTTGACATAATCCAAAATAATAATAATAATAATTTGTTATTAAAAATTACCATTTTGTGGAGTTTAATATTTTCTTGATTCCATGCTACTTAATGAGATAGAATTTAGAAATTTGTTCTACTTGAGTTATGTTTCATTACGAACATCCAACTAAAGATACATAAATGTTTTTTAAACATGTTATTTCTGGGCAAATGCCGTACAAAAATATTACAAAAAGACAAATGCCGCACAAAAATATTAAAATAGATATATATGTACAAAAAGTAGGTAAAAATCGTACATGAAAATACAAAATTGCTACTCGTGTTCATTTCTGAGACACAAAACCACCGTATGCTTGCATATCTTAACCAAAGCGTTTCGTTCCAGAATAAATTCTGAATTATCGTGATAAAAAATAAATTCATCTGCCTTTTTCCCCTCTTTCTTTTGGAAGAAATCCTTTCCATTTCTCCGTGTGCTTGTCGATTTAAATTTCATTGAATACATTAATCTTATAAAGTTTTACCAAACCGATATAAAATAATTTGACAAACGCATGTTGCACTACTATTATATATCGTATTTTTGTGCATGCATTGCTTAAAGTGTTAATGTACTGACATCCTAAAAAGCATCGCTTTAGATTTTAAAATATCTCTCTCTTGTGATTTAGAAAACGAACCAAATCTTTTTGCATTCGAATCATCTATAAGTAGGTTCAGTGCAACAGTAAATGTAATAATAAATTTTGTTTTGCAGATGCTTTTCGTCATCACATCTGACAGACCTAAAAACGAACCAGTATAGACAGTAAATAGACTATTGCTGCTCGAAGAAGGATTGAACTTTTGTTCACTAGTTATCGCTGAACTTGCAGCGCATTTTAAAAGAAAAATAGAAGTCGAGTGAAGCTGTCAGTTATACTTCGGAAAATATCTTTTTATTCCTTCTTTCTTCCTTTATTAAATTCAAGAAAGTGAGCCAAGTAATTAAATAAGGCGTTTAAATTTCTCAACGCGAAAAAGGGTTCTGTGCAGAAGAGCAGTTCTTATGTGTCGCAGATCTCGTTCGCCTCGGGTCGGAGTAAAATTGGATTCCGCCCTTTGATTGTGTGTTGGGGGAGGGAGCACAAGCAGGGGGGGAAAAGGTGGTTGAATTTCAAGAGCGATAGAGTGGGAGAAGTCTCCGAACTGCTTGTCTGCAATCCCCATAATCGCTTTTTTAAAACTTCTTGTCATTGCTTATCGATAAGGTGTCGCTTCTTCCCTCTGTGCCAAATCTTTGAGGATATCGTAAAATTTTCATTTAGGTTGCGCGACTGCTGACGACGGAGTCCCGATATTAAAAGGAGATCTTATGATGATGAATTGTAAAATGGTAGTGGCATTGAGAGGGGCCATTTCCAAAATCCAGTTGGAAAATTAAATAGGATGATGGATCATGTAGAGGACGCAGAATGATTCCGTTTTTGCTGTAGAGTGGGTTAGAATGCGGTGCAGCCTGAGACGAGTCGCTTGCAGTAGTAGAAAACTTAAATCTATGCTGTCGAATGTGTGTGTATTAGTACGTAACACAAACATTCGACAATACGAACAGAACCAAGTGTCAATCTTAATGCTGAAATGAATGCATCTTACTTAACTTCATTCACTTGATCAGCAAAATATTGATGATTTATTTTGGCTACGCGATTAAGATTAACAACTACTTATATGTAGAGAAATATCTGCATAGTGTTAACTAGCAAACGACTGATGAAAAGCTCATTTGCACGATGAAAGGTATATATTGTGACTGCAGTGCTGAATTTTTATCGTAGAACTTTGACTATATGAACTTGAATGCACAAAGATCAGCATGTAACAGTGTGAGTCTTGCGTCGTAGAAATGCATCGTCATTTTTCAAGACACATGGTGTGTCGCCCGAAAAACGCTGAGTATTGGTCACAAAGCTCAAACCTGACACCCTTTATTTTTTACTTGGGAGAGGTCCCTTAAAAGCTTTATTTCACAACTTGAAAACAGCTACTGTATAAAACCTGGAAAAAAGATCGTCATATTTATCCTTAGAATATATATACTAGACTTGATATACTAGAATCCTTGTATTAGAACGTATGGCTGTTGATAGGTACAATCCAAATTGTTAAAATTTTCATGAGGTTATTTGAAAGCTTGGGAGGGGGGGAACCTATAAAACCTTAAAAACCTTAAAGATAATTTTAACCGTTAGTAATACTATGTATTTTTTAGTAGGAAACATTGTATGTTTAAAATTTCTCATTCTGAATATGTGTACCTGCCCCTTTATCCATCGAAACGTTATAGGAGAGCAAGAGATCGTTTTAGCTATACGTGATTTAAAAGAAAAAATAGAGTTTTTTTCTTTTGATCTGCCACATTTTCCTTCTCCTACTATCGTTTCAAATTTAGAATCCGGTTGCTTTCAGCGAATAGATAACGACCGGACGGGGCTGGGGAAAATAATAAATCCAACTAAAAGAATAAACAAGCGCTACTACTTACTCTCGCCGTACCCTCATAGCTTTTAAACGACGTCGTTGTTGATATTAAACTTTCGACTTTATTACAGGACGTGGCGTGTTTGGTAAAGGATTACGATTTTATTGAAGGCGATTTTCGAAAGCTTACAATTTTCTTTTTTATTATTTCTTCGAATTTCTTACCGCTTTCTTTGCGCCTGCGTGGTTTCACTCGGAGCATGCGCTGCATCGAGAAGTAATTGCCGTAGTTTAGTTTCCGAACAACATACAAGTCGTACATCTCTAACGGTACATTTCTTGCCTTTTTTCTAAAAGTGAAAAAAAATAAGCTGAAATTCATACCGTGCATTATTTATTTAGCTGAACTGTGAAATGATTGTCATAAGCACAGGTGTCATAAAATGTGTATTGAATAAGCATAAGCAATATGACTCTAATTTTTAAAAGAATTTTGAATTCAGATGCATTGATTGAAGCTTTTAATTGAGATGTATTGCAGAATGGACTTTCGAACATGAAATTGCAAGACACATCATACTGATATTTTCAAACATGATATCTGTTTTGAATTTCTGAAATTCAAATACGTATAACAGATTTGAGTGTAATCCTTTAATCTATAGCTGATGATAATCTGTAGCTTTAATCTTTAATCTAATTTCGAATGAAGTAAGTGGTACTCACGCGCTTTTCCTTTTCTTAGGGCGGGGGGGGGGAGGGATGATATTAAATTTTTCCAAATGAAAAAAGGGGAGAGGAAGAATTTTTTTTTTCTTTTTTCGATTAACCACCAGGATTATTATTATTATACTTTTTTTTAATGTTTTCCCTTTAGAGGTGTTCAGATATAGAAGAAATTTGTAAATAGAGAACATGTCTACTAAAAAAAATTTTTTTTTAATGTTCCGTCGATGGAAGTTATAATTAGCAGATGTTTTGTAGTATGTGAGTCTAAATATATGAAGTGGAGTTTGTGTGTCTCCTACACCCTGAGTTAAAAGAATTATCGTATGTAGAAGTAATTTTATTTAATCATTTTGTAATTAATGTTAATATAAGTATTTGCGAAATAAATTTCACAGTAACGTATCTTGTGCAATTTCTGTAATCTAATTACTGACAATGCACGTATTTTATTATTTGAATTGCCTTGATGGCCTCTTACCACGAACTTTTTAGTACCGGTGCAGAAATTTTATTGGTATGGTAACAATGACAATGCAATGGAATAACCAGTGATACGAAAGTGTCATAGCATTGTGTTTCGAAAATTCGAATAACTTTACTTAAAAGATATTTCTAGCATCACTAAATATCTCTATTATTATAAGATCAAAAACATTAACATTTTTAATTTCCAAATTCTCCTAGCTTTTTAAACATTTTGCATTTTAAAGTATAAAAATTTGCCATTTCAAATTCTTGTCTTCACTCTGAAAACAATGTTAGCATTCGTTTCGTGAAGAAGCGTGAGAGTGGTAGTTGGCTGTTTGTTGGCTTTTTCCGAAAACGAATGTGAAGAACTGGATCTCTGTTTTTTCTTTCTTTCTCCCTTATGCATCGGCGCTTACGATTTGTGTCAACATTTTTCATTTTCGCCTCTCTCCCACCCCATTTTCCTCTACGTTCCTTTTCCTAGTTCGGAGTATCTGTGGAATTTCTGTACAGGAGGGAATAGACTGTAGAAGGAGGGGAGACTTGTGTATTTTAACATCTGCTTACGGACATTATACACCATTGGCCGGATAACCGCGCATTACGTTTCGTGAGATTCGCGGGATGGAAACTTCAAGTCGAGCTATGCCATATATTTGCTCCTGCCCCTCTTCTGATTCGTGTTTGTTGCGTTTGTGCATCCCGTCTGCTCTCCGTGAGTGTTTCCGGACATAATCCAGACAGCAAGGATGAATGAAAAATGTTATGCAGATTCCCAGAAGATTTGCTGTTTTGCAGGGTCACTCGATGCAGATTTTTAGCCACTGCCGAATCACTGAAGATATGAGTTAGACAAAATACGATCACACGAACAAAAAGGAACGTATTTTATCCATCGCTTGCCATGATAATTCATTATCCTTAAAATTCGGTATTTAATAGTTTTACATGGAAATCGTTTTACTTTAAATTACTAAATATTAAATTACGTTCGAAGACTTTAATGCTTTTTGGGTTTTCGTCTCGTTAAACTGAGCATTGAGATAAAGCAATACTCCAGTTTGAGTGTACATTCTGCGCATCTTAATTTTGAATTGTTTGACAAAAAATATTTAAGTCTCAAAGTTGACTTCTGAGTTTTTCATTTTGCCACGAAGCAAAATTCCATGTCGATCCCACGTGCGTGTGGTTTCCTTTTATGGAGGAGAGGGGGAGTATTCCAATGCACCAAACCGGAAACAAAAGGCGGGTTGTATTTCACATTCGGTACCGTTTTCTGTCCTTTTATACGCATTTTAAAATCTTATAACGGCACAAAGATATTTTTTTAATCTAAAATAGAAAGGAGGGAAGTATTTGATTCCCGAGAGTCTGAAAAAATCATTGCACGTGCGCGATTTATAACACATTATATTTTTAAACAGGTCTTAATTTTCGAATGTGCTTCATAGTTACTTTTGCGATTACGATTAATAAAAATTTGCACGGGTATAAAATTTAAACTCTTGTTGATCATTGTTAAGCGATAGTAAAATTTTTATATATCATGCACATAAACAAACATATGAATGTATATGATTATGGTATGTATTTATAGTAATATTAAAGACATCCTTAAGGGTATCCGTTGATGTATGCACCTAAAAAGCAATTGAATTTAAATAATATACCCAATTTAATAAAGTTAAATGTATGTAAAAGGAAATAAAATATAAAATAAAAATTATTTTGGAAGTATATTGTTAAATTTAATGTTGTAATAATTTTATTTTTGTTATCATTTTTAAAGTTTTATGAAGTGACATGGGCTTATTAAAATTCTTATTGATTATATTCGTAAATTGTTTTATTGACACAAAAAGTAAGATTGTTCGTGCTGCGTTTCGTTGCAAGGATGGAATGATTTGAATAAGGAAAAGCTGATATTAATTTCCATCTTTGTTTACTGTAGCTGTGTTATTACGGAAGTGTTTATTGGTACATAACTGTTTGTGGTAAATTAATAATTTTCCTTCCTTTTCGTTTGTTTAGAATTTTTATTTTCATTAGATTGTTTGAATTACATATGTTTATTATGCTTCAAATCGACTGCTAAGTATGCTGGCTGGAGATTAATTTTTATTTATGAAAGTTTAGGAGATAATGGTAAAGTCTGAAAGTAGGAGATAATGATAAAGTCTGAAAGTAGGAGATAATGATAAAGTCTGAAAATAATAACACGGTAAAAAATAAACATGTTTGATAAAAGTAAAATATTATAATGATAAGGTAAATGGATAATTTTATTTTAGCCAGTTAAAATTAGAATATTAGGTGACAACCTTGGATTTAAACATTCTGTGGTGGACTGTTTTCTGATCTGTAACGTAGCATATAATTAAATGTGAAATTTGATTTTATGCAACATTATGAAAAGTTATGACTCTCTACTTTTTACGGAAATTGAAACTTAGGAAAGAGGAAAAAAATAAAGCGTGTTGGAAATCAGTTATTGACCTATAGTTCAACATTGAAGCTACTCGCCAAAATGCTCTGCTTTCTTCCAATTACCAAAAACAAAATAAAGGAGGGATAGGAAAGTAATAAAATTAGTCTGTATTTATGGATTTTGCATAGTGTTTTAAATTCATTTCGTATAATTTTGTGCAGGTGGTCTAATGCAGACCGAAAGTGTCTCAAAACAGTCGTGTGCCACTGGCTCTAAATAGTGACAGTTTATCAGAAGTTAACTGAGATAAAAGGATCAAATATAATTAATTTTAGTATCATAACTTACCTTCAATGCAAAAATATAATTTCTTCATCACAGCTTGGGTTTAAATATAAACTAAGTTAGTGTGTAAGTTGATACCGACAAGGTGAAAAGATTATAATTAGAGTAGTTCCCATTTCTCAGTCTAATCAACTAGGCAGATTTAGCGTTCTTCGGGCTCATTTATCAGATTCAAGTACTTAAGACGCTATTCTCATATCAGTTTTTCTTTCGTCAGAAAATGTCAAATACTGTGTTTAATCATAGCCTGTAGCACTAAGTGCTGTAGATGCGTCCCTGATAATGGCAGAACAGTTTTTTATTCTGGAAAAAGAAATATTTAAAATGGGATTTAATCGAATAGAAAAGCGTATTTCATTTATCTTTCCATATTTGAATGAAGTGTTATTAAGGTTTTGACTGTGTAATTTATTCTTTTTTTCTTGCGCTTATGATTGTTTCAATTTCGATGATTTTACACAATTTTCGAAAATAATGAATAATTCATAAATGAGGATGAAAATTTAGTTATCTACCGAGGTATAGAACCAGCATCCATTTCAGTCACAGAAGATCAATTTCGGTCAAAATCTGAATATCATTTTGTGACTGAAAGCCATGTTTTTATAGATATAGGGCTGATAGATCTGTAAACATATTAAAATAGTTTACATTTGATTGGGATGTAATCGAAGGTTATATTTTGCTTGATAATTTGTGATCATCCTTTAACTTCAGGTAGAATTAAACTTGTGAGGAATTCAACAAAGCATAATAAATGTTAATTTTTTTTATTTTGTTCAGTTTTTCAACGATGATAGGAAATAATTACGTTTATAGGAAGAGAAAATAGCTCTAACTCTGTACAGTTTTTGTGCTTGCCGTGAATTTTTGCTTAAGATTTCTTAACAGAAGAGGTACGTGACGAATAAAAAAGTTGTAGCAATAAGATTTTAGTTTGAATTGCTTTGACTAATGTCTTCCAACCCGTTAATGGTCTAAAAAAGCTTCTGCATAGGCGTTCAGCGGTTGTCTTGCATCTCTCATGTTCGCCTTCAGAAGAGAAACAAAAGAGCCAAGAAATTTTGCCGAGAATGTCTTGACATGAGCCATGTTCTCCCCCTCCCCGAGTGTCAGCCTAGCCATTTAGCTGTCAGCGCTGGTCTTCGGTGATGGACAACGTCTAGATCCTCTTCCCTCCCTTTTCCCTTGCAATCTCTCTCTCGTCTCCTCGTGACCGGCGACTTTCGGGATTGGGTAGTGAGGGCGGGCAAACTGCATCAAGACGGATGTCTTGTTTTCCGTTCGGGCTTTTAGGTGTATTTTCTATAAGAGTGCCCTGGAGGAAAAATCGCACTTTCGTCGTTCATGTCATATACTATACATTAGACATCCCGTCGTTAACTTTGTTTTGGTTTAACGTGTTTGAAGCGTATATTTAAGTTACGGTATTTAATTATAATATTGTCTTTTGATCATGGATGTTTTAACCTTCACACATGACAGTATTGGTTGATTTCTCGGCAGAAAAGTAGGGGATTGAAACCTCCATTTCTCAGTGTTGGGGCATTTTATTCCTTTGCTGAAAATTATTAATGTGAATTCTGATTATCTCCATTATATCTCATCGGTAGCAATTTTCCATAAATTAAGATGATGGAAAATTATTTATTACATAGAAATTTGAGACTCTTTATTCGGAGATTTTGATAATTTTGTCATATTTGTGCAAGATAAAAAGGTACTCATTTATCTAAGGTTAATTAAACTAATAATTATGAAATCGATTCTATTTCATAATAAAAATAGCAAAATTATGATGCAGTCAAAGTTATTATTTAAACGCATGCTTTATGTATTAAATAATTATTATTTGCATGAAATCCTCCCCTCTCCCAAGAGATAGGGGACTAATGCAGAATATGCGAAGTCACTTGTTTTAGACATTCATTTTTGGCTGAAGTAAATTCTTTCGAAGAAACTGGGTTAACGAATATCGCTAGAGTAAGTAAGTAAAGTTCTTTTCTCTTCGAAATGCTGAAGAGGAGGAGAAATTAAGATCAGCGGTTGAAGTTGATAGAAAGTAGTACACTTTGTACTATGAGACAAAGAGTGAAAGCCTACCAATTTTTCTGTATCGGAAGTGCGCTTTTCCCTCCGTCCACACCCGCTTAGGTAACATTATCTGGGCCATTAGCGAATACACAGCCTAGGACAAAAATGCAACAGAGCCAGCAAGAGTGGCTCTTTGTTGAGAGCGGGTACACTGAAGCCACTGCTCTCTTTCTAACACTCGGAAACAATCCCGTGGACGAAGAATGCTTCCTCTGTTCCCTCTGTGTGCCCATAGCTACTGATGGTTTGCGCTCTTGCCAAATGAGCCCGCACAATCTCACCACGGTCAGAGGACAGGAAAAAAGTTTCATTATTATTTGAGCTTTTTGTTATTATTATTATTATTCTCTAAGGGTTAATAATGATGAGCCAGCTATTCGGCGATTGAACAGAAATGCTTGGAATGTTCTTTTCTGGTCTTCCGCAGACTTTTAATGGGGAAAAAAAAAATCGTTAACAACAATAATGGGGGATAGCTTAACATTTACTGCGTTTACAATGAGGTTTTGTTAGCCTAATTTTATTTCTTTTGTATCTTTTTATTTTATATTTGTATTTCATTTTTGTTCACCATATGTATTCTTGAATGATAAAAACAAAATCTTAAGACAGTCTATAATCTTAAATTGTTAAAAATCTAAAATTGTTCTGTACGTCTGCGCATACTTTTCAATACTTTAATCAACTGCCAACCAGAAAATATAATCTAAATAAGAGCAATTAAAATGATTGCATAATTATATTTCGCGGAAAAATAACTTTTAATAATCCAGTACTGCATAACACTATAAATAGTCAGTATTTAGTTTTAACTTTGAATGAAAATAAATAAGTGTAAATTTGAATATAAAAACTAATTTCATCCTAAAAGTTACTAGTTTAATCACGTGTTTTTTTTATATAACATATAATTTGGATGTAATCGTTGTTAGATATTTTTTTTCCAATTTTATCGATAACCAGAAATTGCATGAATAAATATATCTGTGTAAGACATTAAAGCATTTATTGCTATACTGCTTGAAAGCCAAAGTGACTAGGAATAATGATAATTTTCAAATAAGTGAATATTCGTAGTTTCTTTGAATTATTAGTTCTCGAAAATAACGGGTTATTTTTCATATTTCAGCATGT
This sequence comes from Stegodyphus mimosarum, assembly GCA_000611955.2. NCBI lineage: Eukaryota > Metazoa > Arthropoda > Arachnida > Araneae > Eresidae > Stegodyphus > Stegodyphus mimosarum. The sequence goes on along the minus strand of KK112450.1, from coordinate 1,381,247 downwards.
TTCTTCATGGTAAATAAATTAATCTCGAATCCTTATATTATGGTCCTTATGTAAAGTTTATGAAATTGCCCTGCCTTAAGCAATTAGCCTTTGTTTTCAATCGTGATTTACCGTTCGAAAATTAGTTTGAATATAAGTTATTTTTTTGGTTTTTGCCTCCCATAACTACGTAATTATTTCTGTTGGCAGTCAGTTTTGGGGTATACGAATATATTAACATTCTGTCGGAATCATCCATTTTAATACTTGCATTTAAAGTCTGTTCAAACCAGTGCTTATAAAAGCTAGTCAGCAGTTAGCAAGTTTCGAAAGCAGTAACCAAGTTTCCAATGTTAATTAATTGCAAACTAGATGGAGTAGATTTAAAGTGTTATTGACAAGAACATAACAAAACTGGCTTACTTCAAATACTATTCTGTATTTAGATAGATAAATTTTGGAAGTACATAAGTGATATCAAATGTTAAATGTCTAAAAATGTTCGTAGGCAGTTGTTGAGCTCCTGCCTCATTTTGCCAAATTTCCAAATCTTATGTAGTATCAGATGGGAAACAGATTTAACTTCTATAAAATTAAATTTTTTTATTAATGCATGCGTTTGGTGTGTATTCTTTAGTTTCTAAACCCCGGTATGCAAGTTTTTTAATGCGAATTTAAGAACTGCTATGACGTAGCATCGTCGTTACAGATTCATTGGCTTTTGAATATTCCTTATGCTATATTTGAATCTCAGGTGTAGTCCAAACGGAATTCCCATCTTATATGATATTAAATCACAATTTGAGAGAATATAAATTTAGGTTCAGAAAATAATCACTGTAGACTGAAATTCGTCTTACTCGAGAGTATTTAATAGCCAAATGTAATATGAAATCGGTCTGTTAATGGAAGGATGATCTGGTGTTCGCGAGAAGATGGTCACCATATGTTTCGAGGGAATACCCCGGCTTTTCTGGGGACATCTATGTGGGCGTGTTTTGACAGATGGTACTCTGTGGCATTGTGCTGAAAAGTGATAATTCTTGTTTTTCGCTTATCCACCGCTGATGGAATTTGTTTTCCCACGCTTTTCCGACTAGGGAACAACGATTCATCATTTTAGCGTAATGGAATCGCAATGTTTTTTCTGCTGATCCTGTCTTAATCTTTGACATTCATGCTTTCTTGCGAAGAGCAATCAATGTTAGTTATATGTTTCTGTTTTCCGCAAACGTTATTGCTTTTGCTTTTGAACTGCAGTGTTTCGAGTCGTTCATATGAATATTAGCAACCGAGGATCTATTTCCCGGATCCTTAGCGCAGTGTAGTGAAATCCTTGACCTTCAAAACTATTGTTATTAACTGGTTTATTCACATAACGTAATTCCTGTTGTTTTCTGTGCTTGCAACTGAAAAAAAGAAAGTACTGTTCACCTTCGAAACTGTAATACTGCATGTTATTTGCTTTGCGGCAATTCCTATCACTAAATTTTGGTCCCGTTTGGAATCTTCTTATTCTTTTATCCATATGACAAAATTGCGACTGAATACACGTAAAACACACACCTGTAAGTGTGGGTTAATACTAATAAATTTCAGCAAGCAGATTTAAATTCATATTGAAATTAATGTTTTGTTTTGAGCTTGTAGTTGAATACGAGCTTAATTCTGAGCTCGAAAAATTTCTGATTTTTAATGAATGCGTTCTCGCGTAATATTATAGGTATGCTAAAGCCCACAGAAATTTTATATTTGACTTCCATGCGTTTAAATACAGGATTTAAATTGTGCGTTCAAACAGAATAAGAATGCAGAATTTCACAGTGAGAAAATTCATTACCTTAATTAAGCTTTCGAAACGTGCGATCACAGTAAATCACAAAGAAGAATCAACAAGTTTACCGGAGTGCCTAATTTTGTGAGTGCTTGAGCTTTGACTTGTAAAACTGAAATTTTTAATTGCGAAACAGCTGTCTTAATTTCCACTTTATTATGTAACAAATATGCTTTTGATCTTAAAAGTGTTTTTAGCAGATTATTTCTGCAATTTGTGGATTGCTACGTTATGTCAGTCAACCATTCTATAATTATCCATGAGACAATTATCCACGAGACTTGACATATATTGCCATTGCACGAGGTGCAAGTTCATTAATTTTTCTACACGCAGCCTCGCAAATAGCCAGTTCTCTGCATGCTGTTATTTAGCAAAGCTTACAGATTGGATGATAAATTAAAGACTTAAATAACGCAGCTAATTGAATGATTTAAAAGCAGTAGTCCTTCTTTGTGATAATTAAATTTTTAGAAACGCATTGATATAATTAAAGATACATTTAATTACAATTTAATATCTAATTAATAATTTTTGAGAATTTCTGACATTATTGCAAGTAATAAAAGTATTTTAAACGTCATATATTACGTACCTCACTATAAATAGTTTGCTTTTTAACTTTGAAAAAATATAAACATTTTATAATAAAATACGAATTTTTGTACCACAGAGGTTCTCTTTTTATATCGGGATTATATTTTTACTTTTATTTAATATATTAAGCAAAAAAAAACTTGCACAAAATGATTTCCAAGGAAGGCCTTTTAATGAAAATGCAGTACTGCTTTAAACTGAATGGAAAGATATACATAGACTCCGTGAACTTTATGTTATGCATCTTTGTTGCATCTAATCATTTCCTGTGTTCGTTTATCAGTCTTTTCCTCGGCTGTTGTTGGCGTAGAAAAACTCAGCTCTTAATGAAATCCTTGTAACCTGTTTTTTCTGCCTTGTTTGTAACGAGCCGTTTTAAAAAGGGTTCCTCTATTATTGATTTCAAATGCTTACTGTAGGGGGGGGGAGAATACAATGGCGGGTTTATGGGGAGAGGTAAGTGGCAGATTGCTTACGGTTCGTTTGGATGCAATGATATGATTCGGATGAGTTGAAATGAGAGGGATAATTTCGTCTTCAGGAAGAGGGAGAATGAGAAGAAAAGATCCTTTCCGTTATTTAATTTTTCTCACCCTGCTGTGGGTTCTTTCCGTTTTCTTTTCTTCTCCTGAAGCTGGCGAATAAATTTTCGGATCTAATTCTTTTTGAGCGTATTTTATCTTATTGTTCGATAACACTTTTTTGTTCTTTCCATTTTTATCCGCCCTGCCACACTTGATATTTTTGTTTTACAGTTTTCTTGCCGCAAAATTCCGATTTTGCTCCGTGTAGCAGAAATGACGGATTTTGGTTTTCGAATTTTTTTTATTCCATTTTCCTTTTATGCTTTTATTTATATCTGTCAGGATAAAATATCTTTTCGATCGATGACCAGCGATTCTATTTCGCGGAATTTTTGGGTCAAATGCTCTCTCGCGCTTAATTCAATTGGAAATAAATAACGTAGGCTTGCTCCAGCGCGTGTTAAAAAAGTGGGCACCGTAATTGGTAGACAAACGAAATAATTCTGCCTTTAAAAGTGATTAAGGCAGAGTTGAATTGCAAGTGCCGGGTATTGTTTCACAAATGTTGGGGCTGCAACTGAATTGCATTCAACCTAAAAATAATGCTTCTTCAAATGTTATTCTCTAACACAGTGTATTTCATGCTAGAAGTATGATATTCCCCCTCCTTTTTGAATTGATGAAAGATATTATTTTCAATTTTGACTTCTGAAGCAGAGTATTTATTGATTTTTAAAATGAGAAAAAGTTCACTTCTAGAAATACGACGAGATTTGCTCATTGGAGTTTCTTCATACGCATGTCGCGTTTTATAGAAACTTAAAAATAGAGCTTCCGGCATGAGTTGCGTGTTAAGTCATATAACAAGTTGTATATGTACGCAATCTGAAATGCATTTGTAATTCTAAAGTCAATTCACTTTCTAACATGCGGCACTAATTTATCAGCTTTATATTTAAGGATTTTAAAAAATACTTTAGGACTATTTCTCAGTTGCTGATTTTCTGTTGGTTTTTCTTACGACTGAAATAAATATCTGTGATATTTGATTGTCTGTATGGTATAGATATATATATATATATTCAGCATATGGCCCTTTCTCTAATTTATGTGGCCTTATATGCAAAAAATGTATTAAAATAACGTAGGTGGTTTGGGCATATTTTCAGATCCAAAGACTTGAATGCTCTTAAAAAAACTCATGAAATAATCAATAAGAGAAAAACATGACATTTGATAGATTCGGATAGCGAAAACTTGTTACGATGGCCTTGGCCTGTTCTACGTTATGAAAAATAGATGTTCAAAATTTGAGAAAACAATAATTATCGCAGTTATTCTCAGCTTTTGGAACAGAAGCAGTTTCGCAACCATTATTACTTTCTTTATGTCGAAAAATAATTCAAATCTGCAGAAACAGCTCTTCCCAGAATGTTTGGCTTACCCGCACAACCATGAGCCGTGATGATGTACTGCTGAGATATGTTGTACAAGAAATGCATTCGTAAGCGTGCCTCTGTGTTCGCAGAGGTGGCATTTCTACGTCCGTAATGAGGCGCGGAAACTCCTGAGCAATGGCTATTTTTAAAACCTTTTTGAAGTGTGTATTTAAGCTTAGGCATTTTCTCCCCCTCTTTTTTTTTTCTGTTTAATGAGCGCGAGCTGTACAACGCATTAAAACTTCCCGCAGCCACCCTGAAGAAGCAGGTTCCTTTACTCACCATCCTTTTTCACTGCAATCCCTAGAACATTGCATTGCAATGAATCGAGATGCAAATATCAAGTTTTCTTTGTAGTGACTCAACAAAATTGTTGTTGCGCAGCAAATATTTGTTGAAGTAATTTAAGTAGTTTTTTCTTTCTTCCACCCTTAACAGATCAGAATAATTAAGTTCGTCGCTGTAGTGTTGTATTTTATTTCTGTCTCTCTTATGCGATATTGATTGTTGCGCTTTACATGTTACATGCACGCATTCATACACTGAGGGAAAAGACATGCTACAGCAGCTTCCCTTTTTTTCCCGCGTGTAGAAATTTTATATTCAATATTATCTATTATGATAGCTATTTAGAACGATAGAGTTGCTGATATGAAGGAACTTACATCACAGCAAAAAACTATTTGTCGCTGTGCCAATGTTTTTATTTGTATTTTTTAAAGATGTTAAGGCTGCTTTTTAAACATCGTGTAAAAAGTAGAAAACGTATTTTTTGTAGGAAATAAAATCATTTTTGCTCCCAAAACTCAGTCGACTTCCAGTCAGTTCAGTTTGAATGAAATCTGTCTCAAGATGTGTTTCACGGTTAAAGATTACTCATACGTTCTGTGTTTAGCCATTATTTATATCTGCATCTTTGACTCTCGCTGGTACTGTTGCCCGTGAAAATCGTTTGAAAATGCATAACCAACAACTGCAAAGCTCATAATTAGTACTGCTAGCTTTCTTGATCTTTTTCTTTACGTGATAACAGTTGGCATTATTCATTAAAATTTTAGTTTCACACGTTCTCACGTATTGGTAAAGTTTCATACTTCCTTAGAAAAGATATCAATTTACGCTGTTGCAAATGGCTAGAAAGAAGAGAGATATCGAAAGTAATATAGTTGGTGACAGATTTTTGATTTTTCTGTTTGTTATTTGGGAGTTAACAAGAGCACAAAATTAGACTGACTTTCTATAAATTACAAACCAAATTAAGCTTACATTATTGAAAAGGGGGGTAGGGTAAAATAGGAAATGTTCAATATATAGTGTGTAAATAATACAATAATATGACTAATGAAAATCCGTATAAGAATTATAATGCAGACTAGTTTACGAGTACATAGAAAACAAAGTTAGAGTATTCCTTAAAAATATTTAGTGTGACGCATTTCGCAGATTCAGATTCTGTTGACATAAGTAATACAAATCAGTAATGTAAAAGTGGTGTTTCTTACAAAATTTAAATCGCGCGCATTTTTAAGGTGAATTTTATATTATTGAAACTGTCAGTGCAATCAAAATGACTGCTTTTTTCTTTTGATAGACACTGGTATACGTTTACTGTCATTAGCGCTGGTGTTAAAACACTATTCTGAACACACCTTTTACCTTAATTAGTAGAAATAAGTTTGAATTATTATTTTTTGAATAAAAAAGTGTGAGTAGTTGTACTAAATTAAAATTTAATAACTTGCGACATTTCTGTTTATGTATAAGCAGCACGTCCAATAAAAGATGCAAGGTTAATTTCTCAAAAATTATACATATATATTCTTGATTTTATGGTACATTTATTTGAAAAAAATGTAAAACTGTAGAAAAACTCGAATAAAATTGGCACAATATTTCCTACCCATACCCAGCATTAAAGCAGTTTTGTAACTGACTGAAGGGCAGCATATTTGAGTAAATAAAGCTGTGATGGTTAATCATATATTACTAATTATTTTGAGCCTTTCTAATATCTAAATAAGAAATTCCTTTTGTTGCCCGAATGTAAAAAGCGTAATGGCGATGAACGATGCTTGACTAAATCCTCGAGTTACTAGTTGTTAGCGACTGTTTTGAGAATAATATCAGAATGGAAATTATTCCGAATAATCTGAAAATTTGTGCACAAGCCCTCGCTTTCTCATATTATGCAAAATTCGATTTCCCGACTTGCCTTTGAGGCAAGAGTTGCATGGAAGCTTTAAACGATTTTGTTTTCAATTAGATTCAATTTATTTTATCTCCCCTCACCCTTCTCTTCATTGTAGTTTTACTGTCGATCCAGCAAGAGCAGTCTAATGACATTTGAATTAAATTTAAAATAAACAATTTAGTTTTATTTTAGGTTTTGTATTAGTTAATTTGGGATTCGAGATGTTTTGCAATTATTTGCATTATTATTGCAATTATTCATTTCAGGAAGCTCAGTGTTATTATGCATACAGTTCGATGCAGCTTCATATGATGATGTTCATTTCTTGGTCGAATGAATAGAAAATTAATAAATGTCCGACACAATGGACTTCATTGCCATTGTATTCTTCGTGTATAAATTTTGACTACATTTGGTGAGCGGATATAAATTTACTATGCTAATTACATTGAAGTTTGAATTTAATAAATATATCTGCTGAGCTGTGTTCGTGAAGTGAGATTTTACTGTTCGTAAGGAAAATATTAATCTGTCGTGTAACATTGTTTCCCAAATTATTGCACACGCTCGTGCATTTCCATATCCATTATTCTGCAGCTGCTAATATTGCATGAGGTTATAATTTATTTCGTAGTTAAATTAAGAATTGTCCCATACGTCTTCATACTTGTTATATCCAAGATGTTTTGTTTCTTTTATTATTCAGAACATTATTTATTTAAAACACTTGCACCTATTTTTATTTGCATTGCAATCTATTTAGGCTTTATTCTGCATTAGAAGCATTCTTCATTTATTCTTCATTAGAAGATTATGTAAGTTTCTTTTTATTTGATGCATAAAAATGAATGATACTCTGAATCAAAAGTCTTGTCATGTGTATTAGTCCCTTTATTGACTTCAGAAACAAAGAAGTAATTCTATTTATAAAAGAGTATGTATCTTCAACTACAAACACGATAGGTATTAAAAAAATTAATTCATTTCGAATGTTCAACTGTCCTTTAAAGTTACTATCTCACACACTTAAAACTATATCTCATTAAATGCTTGTGTACTAGTAAATTTAGATCAGAGTGTTATAGGAAAAATAATTTGTAGGGGTGGAAATCAGTAAAACTTTTTTAAATGCATTCGAAACTATAATTGGCAGTTTATAAACTTTCGAAGTTCGTACCTCGAAAAATTTAATCAAATTTCAAAGAATAATGGGCTTTATAGTTGGAAAATAAGTATTTCGAATAAAAACTATGAGTTATATTGTTGCATTTACAGACAAGTTTCCGAACCTGATTTCTTGTTACGGCATATCAGATTTTATTAGTGAAAATATTTTATATTGTCAAAATCTTTTAACTTTTTAGTCCAAAGGGATTTAGTCTCGAAGGACTATTGCTTTCGATTTGCGATTTTGCGTCGGAAACACAAAAACGGCGTATCACTTTTCAAATTGTTGCCACTAAATGTAATCGCTCTGCATTAAATTTTAAAAAAAGAAAAATCTGCATAAATAATAAAAAGGAATTTTAATTACAGTTCTAAATAAATAGCCAAATAAATGTGAAATTCGTAACAATATTCTCTAAAACTTTAACGAATTTTTCATTAACAAACTCAAAGATTTCAAAGCCAGCAATACCAACGTTGTACAGAAAAACATTTTTATCTCCAGCGCGTGAGAGCGTGTACCGAAATTTCTAAAGATATGCTCAATTTAAAATTATTTTGCGATATTGCTGTTGAACTGAATTTTATGGTTTAAGTGCGAAGAACATGGTATTTAACAAATAAAGGTAACACACAAAATGTTAAATAAACGTCCCTTTGGACGTAATTTAAAATCTGAAACATTTCAGATTTTCTTTTTCTTGTAATTTTTTTTTCTGTTATATCTCCGCACTATACCTATGCACAGAAAAGTTGTTGAACGTCTAAATTTCTAACTGGTACGTCGAAAATTCAACTATATATATATATATATATACAGATAGATATCGATTTTTATTACTTTCAGTATTTAAAGTAAAACACATATTACGTTATTATTTCTTAAAGATAATGTGAATGTGCTCGGTCTCATACATTAACGCAATATTTTGTACAGTAATTTATATATGTATTTAAAGATCGAATTGTGTGACATACTACAAAAAAAAATATTAAGTTACTGCTGCTTTAAAAAATTTTATTATTATATAAGGTTTATAGCTACTGAGTCGTTTGTGTTTTAATATTTTCAAAATATAAACCAAATTTTTCTGAAGTGGAATCCTCATTCCTTTTCAGTCGTAGTTTTGCAGTTAGTATCTAGATATATGCCTCGTGGTATGTTATACGATTAATGTGACAACAGTTGATGGGTATTCTTGTGCATATCTGGAAGGATATCGACTTGGGTAGCAATGCAATATTCCTGAACAACATGAATAAACCATTTCCTCTTTCATTTACTGACCGTGCTAACCCAAACATACTGTCATGTCTTCCATTAACAGCGTAATTTGTACACCGATATCCAGTAGTCTTCGCTCATATGAGTGGTAATTAAAGACCATGTGTTAAGCTTTTGAGTGCATTAAATAGCCCAGGACTTCAGTATTACCCGCATCGCTTCGCTGCTGATAAACACGTTTGATTTAGAACTGACCGACCTCACGCCATTCATCATAGCGTCCAGTTAATTATGTCCACCCAAACCGTAGCTTGTTTTTCCATAACTGTGTTGGTGTTTCCTACTTCATATTGTGTTCTGTGGTTGCATATTAATGTTATTTCTGAACTCGATCAACCTAAATATTCATCTATCTTTTTTACAGCCTTTCATGTCACCGAGGTATCCCGGGGGACCTAGGCCTGGTGTACGCATGCCCCAACAAGTGGAATTTAACGTAAGTTTTTTTTTTTTTTTAATAAAATCTCTTTGAGGAAAGACAGCTGTCGTTTTATAGGTTATTAGAACGTTTAATTTGTATATTTATTTTTTCATTTTAAGCTTTGTTTAAAGCTCTTGATGCGATTTTCAGTGTACACTTCGATTTTAAATTATGAAGGCTTTGAGAGCGTTATGTGTATTACATTATATTTTAATGAATTTCTCCGCAAATATTAATAATAAATAAACAAAAAAAATAGCGTATTTAAAGGCTTTATACATTCTGAAAAATTTTATCTCCCATTTATCAGCTACGAGTACTTTTTATTTATTTATTATTTCGAAAATCGCTCGTTTTCTTTTATCGATTGGTTT